>NJDC01000224.1:157167-218340 GCA_002245475.1 Calephelis virginiensis | reverse complement strand
ACCCCGTAAGGGACTTGGCGTGAAGATATGTATGTATGTATGTAGGATAGCTTACACCTCAATTTATGATTAAAGAAATTACCATCCGAGCGAAGTAGGAAATAAAAATTTGTGTGAAGAAATCATAATTAATATAATAAGTATTTAACTTATTATACATAAGTTTATATGTCCCGTTGTTTGTTCGCGATGGTCTTCTAACGTTCTTAACTAATCAAATTTGCACACCTTGTGCAGTAGTATCCAACTTAAAAGTTAGAAAAGTTTACTTTTCAATTTATTGCGAACGAAGCCGCGTGGAGCACCTAGTTTAAATACAGAAAATGATTAACCAGATGTGTTGTGAAGCGTATAATTCGAGAAAGGCTTATTGGGCTATTTTTTTTTGTTGTTTTCTTTAAGGAACCAAGAAAGTCCATAAACAAAAAAAAAACTGGAAAAATAGGAAAAAATATCAATGTCAGGTAGGTATACGAATGAGGTTCGAATCGACTAACAGCCTAATAAATTTAGATTGACTTTAATGGTTACAAACGACGATATTTTACAGTCAAAATATCGAAAAGTGGAAACTTCTACCCATAGGTAAAGAAGGACGTTATATGTTCGCTTCCTATTTTACATACATTCATGCCAAGTCCCTTAAGGGGTAGGCATGGAAGTGCTATCTTTAGATAATCTCTCATTTCGCATACCCCACCGCACAGGTATCATTTGTAGGTAATTATAATTTTTGATTAAAAAGTTATAATTTTTTTTAATGATATTGGAAGGCAAACAAGTAGACGGGTTTCCTGATGGTAAGAAATTCCCGCCGCCTAAAGACACCAAAGGTGGTAATGGTGCGTTGCCAACCTGAGGCCGGGATGTTAGGCCTCGAGCAAAAGTAAGTTTACCGGCTACCTTACCCTCCGAACCGGAACACGTCATGACGTTATGGCGGCAGGAATAGGCAAGGCGGTGGTTCCAATCCAGGTGAGTCGCTGAGAACTCTACCACTTAGTCAGATGTCACGGTGTTAGTGACGGTAAGCCTTTGCTCGCCTTTTACGAGCTGCCTAGCACAGGAAGGCAGATGGTCTATTCTGCAAAGAAGCCCGGACCAACACGGGGAAATGCAAGAAACAGCATTAGATATATACAATTTATTTTGGAAACTTATAACAATCGTTTGAAAACACTATAAGCGATGAATGTAAGGTTATAATATACGAGTATGTATATATTCATATAAGATAAGTAAAGAAATTGAAATTTACTGTTAATTCTACCCTCTAACCGGAACACGGCGGCGAGCACTGGCATTATAGCAACAATATACCAAGACTTTATTTATCAGGATGCGCCCACAATGTTCATCGAGTCTACGCAGACATATAACTGATATATCACACGTATTCACCCCTAACCACATGGTCGGAAGCCAGTTTGTTTGTTCAGTCGTATCTCCGCAACCGGCCCTTATGAGGGCTCCTTCCACTTCACTTCACTGTGAAACACAAACGGAACTGACGTAAAAAGCACTAGGCGACTGCGATATTTTATTCTTAATGGAATCCTTACTAATAATATTCACTAGCCTTATCCAATCTGGGTTCTTTTATGATAATGAAAGGCAAACAAACAGACGGATTTCCTCATGATTAGAATTTCAGGTCGCCTAGAGACACCAAAGGTGGTAATGGGGCGTTGCCAACAAGAGGCCAGGGTGCTAGGCCTCGAGCAAAAGTAAGTTTACCGGCTACCTTAACCTCCGAACCGGAACACGTCATGACGTTATGGCAGCAGGAATAGGTAAGGCGGTGGTACCAATCCGGGCGAGTCGCTGCTTTTACTACCACCTAGTAAACTAACTAGTAGTAGTGGCCTTACCTAAAGTGTCACAGTGAACCTCTTTTTTAATTTCCCACAGAAAAAGAGCGGCACTACAAGTTTGACGTGTCTGTGTGTTTTTTGTAGCATCATAACTTTTGAATAGATGGACGGATTTCGATTTATTGTTTGGAAGCTGACATGATTGAGGTGGTTATTGGTTAAAACAAGTACAAATATAACTGAAGAAGTAACACAAATTGAATCTAACCCCAAAGTTAGCAATTTCTATGCTTGCGTTATGTGTGATAAGTCAACGATACTAATACATAGAAATACTTAAACAGATACCAAATTAAATTCATTACACACTCAGACCCGGAAATGCAGACATCTAAATGTTAATCACACAAATGTCATAGTCGGGAATCGACTTCGAGCCTCGCGGTATAATTAGGTGTTCACGCTAGCCACTCGACCAGCGAAGCGATCAACAACACAACAGGTGCAGCCGGAGTCTGATGATAATTTTTATTTTTAAAGTTATTTTGATTATAAGATAGCCAACAACCATGACTCTCTGGAGGTAAGTGACAAACATCGCCCATATACCATAATTTAGATATTATATTATTATTTACTCATATCTGTTTTTAGTTATTACTGACGAATCGCTATCTTATAAACGGGCTCTCAGATCTTCAGTAAGAATACCCAAATGGTTAACATTGACATTATTAAAATGTTTGCACATCTTAGTCTTTTATATTACGTTGTTACCGTTAAATATTTTTGTTCATATTTTCAAATGAAGAAACACTTGTACTGATTTACGTATCACTTATAATTTATTATTTTATAAATAGCCTACCGGTTTCGCTTATGACAGCATCATCTTAACTAAACTACTAGTTTACTACTACCTAACTAATTAACTTAAGCTACTAGTTAAAGTTCTAGCCCTGATGATGCGGTCATGAGCGAAACCGTTAGGCTGTTTATAAAATAATAAATTGTAAGTGATACGTAAAACAGTACAAGTGTTTCTTCATTTGAAAATATGAATATTTGGAAGTTTTACCAAGCGCCGACGATGGAAAATATCAAATATAAATATTTTTGTAACATTATTTTGTAACAATACTTTATTTTCTTTTCCATTAATTTTACGACAGCAGGACTACCAAATATCAGAGTTATTATTTTCTATCATGTATAGATAGATATATATACAGAGTAACTGTTAACTAACGCATAACCTCACTAGGGGGCTTTAGTACATCAAAAGCAATAACTTTTGTTTAACAACTTTTAGAAAATCGCGAAAAAAGAGTTTGGTTTGACGATGAATATAAATAACCAATTTCTTTTTTCGCGATATAGATATTAAAATGTCTTTTTTTCTTTTTCTAGAACTTACACATAGATCAATTGAAGCAATCTGATCTCCATAAATTTGGCGTATAAAGGTTAAGATTAATAAAATGTTGTTGTTGCTCCATAAACTTGGTATATAGAGTAATGTAGGTAATCGATAACGACGGCAGAAATAGGTAAAGTAATACAAACAATTTATGTGATTTAATTAATTTTAATAGATTTAAGTAATAATAAAGATAAATAAATATTTTTTTTATTTTGTTGCTAACAAGCGTAAGTTATTGAATCACTAGGAACTTCTATAATTAAGGTAATTAACGTTAACGTTCTTTACTGGCTATGACGTACAACCTAACTCGATGATTTATGCCTATGATGATATTTCATACCAGCTTTATTGATGTTTCTCTCATAAAAATACAAACTTCTTCAATAAATATTAATAATCGTCATCGAAATTCATTGGATAGTGGCATAACCACCAACATCGAGAAGCAGGGTTGCCACCTCGAATTAATATATTTATTTAAAAACTTTAAAAAGTACACAAATATATAAAACTGTAATCCAGAAGCACTGACAAGAATGAAACCTTACAACAATTAATATTGTTAGGTTATTATGGATGCCTGAAATGTTTTTTCTGATCTTTGCAGGCCCCATTATTTGATAAAATAGACTAGAATACTAAACAACATCAAATTGTGAACCTATTTTTTAGCAAAACGAATAAATAAGTATGAAAATACGAAAAAGTAGCAATTTAACCCTAGCAAGACACAAGTTTGCGCGTTTTCGGTTAAAAAGACTCCCTTCGTCGCATCTCCTCGATTTGAGAGCGTTTCCCTTGCTGTCACAGCCTGCATTGGTATACTTTTCGTTGACATTTCGAGTGATGTTCAATTTTGTGGTCATCTGGAGGAGAAGGCTAAAATATCTTCTAAAATACTTGGTGTGCTCAGTAAAGCGAGACAGTATTTAAAGCCAACCCATCGCTTACAACTATAAAAAGGCCAAAATTGTACTGAAGACTGTTCTAAACTCTGGGCTGGGGTTCTACAGTACCAGCTCCTTCCGTTTGACCGCTTTCAACGTAGAGCAACTCGAATTGTCAATGACCGGGCAATTACCAATCGGCTTGATTCCTTGGCGATGCGTAGAAATGTTGGATCTCTCAGTATTTTCTACCACATCTATCATGGGGAATGTTCTAAAGAGTTGTCTGGTTTAATTACAGACGCAAATTTCCACCTTCGGACATCGCTATAGTTTAAAGTATCATGCCGATCATCTTGATGCGTGGCGATCTACACCTGTGCGATTCCGAAGACATTTTTTACACCTTTGTGGAATCAGTTACCGAGGGCGGTATTCCCTTAGGGACCTTCAAGAGAAGAGCGTACTCACTCCTTAAAGGTCGGAAACGCATCTGTGATACTCCTGGTATTGCAGATGTCCGTGGGCGGCGGTGATCACTTTCTATCAGGTGACCCACATGCTCGTTTGCCTCCTCTTGTATAAAAAAAGGATTCTGAATAGAAAATTATTTCACATAGACTGTACATGAGCCACTAGTGGCGCGTAGATAGAATATTAAAATCTACCAACGGATCGAAACGCGGAATCTCAAGATTTTACCTAGTATATGTTCCTACGTAAAACTAAAAACTTACGCCGATGAGACTCGGGTTCCGTACCTAACATTGACTGGCTTTTATGCGACAATTGTTTATATACTTTTGCTCTGATTTTGAATTCCATTTATTTTAGTGGTTATATAATACTATCGTTGACTAACGCTCTTAACATACTCGTACTCTGCTAACTTTAGTATTACATCAATTCATTTAATTTGAAAAGATATATCCAAAACAATTAAAATAAACTTTTTTAAATTTATATGCATATATTTCATCGTTATGTAACCGATAGCATCTGTGTTTGTTGAAGTTCAGTTGTATGTTTGATTTAAACAAGTTTTAACAAAAATGTTTCATAAAATAACCGCATTTTGCATCACCTTCAGGGATTTATTAATTTATATATAAATGATAACTGATAAGTTTAAACAGCAGTTAATATATAATGCAAACAAACCACTAATTACTACATCTCATTAATAGCACCATCATAAAACGTCATCTTAGACATTTATTATATAAATCAAAAATTTGACAACCCTGTAGAAGTGATAAAACTAAGGCGTTTTAATGTATTCCCACACGAGGCGGTGTGATATTACCGTTTGGGGATAAATTGAAATAGCCCCACAAATCGGGGCGTACACATATACCCATGGGACTGGGACTTGTGGTCGGTTTGTAACAGGTGACTATATTTTTTGTAATATTATATTCGAGGATCAATTTGCTCTCATTAATGAATATTTAAGCATGTGGATCCACACACCTTTATGGTTTTTATGATACAAAACTTATCGATAAAAACCATCCACTTATTTTATAGAAAAGTAAATACAACGAGTACTAAAATTTCCTTATCGTATAAGATACAAATCACTTATTAAAGATGCTATGAGTACAACATGCTCCTGAATTTGAGTGGAATATTAAGCCTTTTCTCGAAAGGTAACCAACCGCTCTACTTTATGATTCAGAATGCGGCACTGAAGAACCCTGACATGTGACAATAGAAAAAGTTGAGGTGATGATACTAACCTGGACAAACCGCTACAACTCTACCAAGTATAGATACCGTAAATGTTATTCGTGAGTTATCTTTACTCTTTATGCAGAAAAGTATGATCTAATAAGCAAGCCTATTTACTTCCCTTATTGTCCCGTCTCTAGACTTGAACAGAAAAAATTAGGGTATTCCGGGGAGTTGTAGCACTATTACCTGTAAAAATTGACTTTTTTTTAAATTTTACGCTTGCTCCAGTTTATTTTTAATACTTTTTTTATTTCTATTTTTTTCCATGCATGAATTACTTATGGTCTATTGATCTCTAGGTGGTAAATATTTGTTGTACTTTATTGTAGGTGCAGGAAGCAGATTAGGGACATTCTCTGATGGTGGGATTCTGAATATACGTGAATTTTTTATGCCAAAATAAGGATCAGTGTAATAATATTTCGTCAGTAACCTATTCCTGCTGCCTAAACGTCAGTGCTTGTCATTATTGTGTACCTACATGTAAACTCTATAATTACGCAGAAGGCGAGACATCCCAATCTCAAGTTGCATGGCGTCGTTAGCATCTTGGCTAAAAGGATTTTTTTATCATCAGGGAATTCAACACCAGCCATTCTACCAAAAAATCATCAATCATCACCTGATCGAGCTAAAATCGTGACGATTTAAAATCCTGGTCACGCGGATAGCATAATTTGCAAAGAAGAATTTCCATTTAATACCAGGGGACCATGCGAATGATTGTTATCGCGACAAATCGCGTTAAGTCGTGCATCGTAGCAAGTGCTCACAATTGAATTAATTGAGCGGGTGTTAATGAACAAGAGGGTGTTGAGCGACGTAATTAGCTTATTTTTATGTTAGCATGTTAACAAATAATATCTTAATGGAAGGATCATATTTTTATACGGTTACCAGGTTTTATCTGGTTTGGTGTCAAGAGTATCTCGGTTTTAGGACAGCGATGCACGTGTAACATCTATGCTGTAAAATAATGAAAGTAGAGGATACTAGATGGGTCTTCAAGGATCACGAAATTTGGCGCTTGTTAAGTGTAAGTACTGACTACCCAGCGAACTTCGTTCCGCCTGACATTTATAAACAGTTTGTACAAATAGAATCAAATGCTTTTCTCTGATTATCGTAAATCTCATTTATAATTAAAGATAATAATAAGGCCGACAAAGTTGATCAGCACGCCACGTTCATAAAAAAAAACATATGAAGTAGCAGTCGTTTTTTTTAAAGTTGCTAGTAAATTTGCTTAAGCCTTATTTATATAAAAAAAATCAAAAGTGACAGTGTTATAAGACCCAAATCACCCCATTACACGAACCCCACAGATAAGACCATCCCCAGAGATGTTCACTTCATTAAAATCGTAATTTCAACACATGTTGGGGTTGCCTTGATTAGATTTACGACTTATGGTCTATCAATTTGTTAACTTATACTTTTATATTAGTTGTTTTTATTGCATTTTTGACAATATTTATTCTTAATAGTGACTTGTCAAGATGAGTCGTAAATTTTGTATTTCCCTTTTGATTTAAAGAAAGTAAGATAACCACGTTAGTAAACTAGTCTTGGTGTATAGTTTTACGTTTATATATAACTTTATTTCACTGGATGCGAGCATTCATAGTTCATTCATTTCATTCAGTTTCATTCGGTTCATTCATTGGACTTAGACATTATTTTTGTATGAGAGTTTAGTGTTTATATTTGTGCATGACCAAAAGTCTATCGATTCGCTGAAGACACTAAGTCTCTCAATGTAATAGGTGACAAGCTTATTGCCAACCAGACACGTACCCAAATCCAGGGCAACGTTTTCTAGTTTCTAGTAGTTTTGGGTCGAGCCCAGGATTTCCAGAAGTCAAGACTGACGTCAGACTGCTAGATTTCTGAGGCAATTAATCTTTAAATTAATTTATGTAATTAATTTGTGATAAAAGCTAAACTTGGTATCTTTTTACACATTTAGGCTTTAAATCGTTATTGTAATTCTATATGTAGTAAGAACGCTATGTCTGGTTTTGTTTTTCTATACCTATTCATGGGCCGTTGTTTGAAGAACCAGGTAAATTTTTAATAGTTAGGTACATAACAGTCTCATTCTTGAAAGAGTGGTTTTACCTTATATATATCAAAGATATAGAGAACTTTGATGTAGTCACAGATGTAACAATAAAAATTAGAAAAATGGAAAAGTATATATACAGAATAAAACGCTCGTCATTTTTTTATCTATTTAACTTGCAAATAAACTTAGATGTCCCTTTAAATGCCGAATAAATTTTGATATTTCTTTGTCATTGCTGTTATTAGGCACGGTTTATTCAAAACAGATTTCTAGTATTTTTTTAATTTTAATAGCTACAGTCACCACTCCATAGTTCTCTATCTCTGTCTAAAATCTGCAACCATAAACACGTATCGCTCTTGCAACAATCAGTCAGTTACAATACTTAACTGACCGTAAGACGTTTTATCCGTTTATTAAAAACTTGGCCTTACGAAAAATATTCATTTGAGTACTAAGGTATATTGTATTATACATATTTTAACTTTATTATATATTTCAGCATTAGGCACTCTAGGTGTCTCAAATTCTCCCTCTATTTTTTTTTATCATAAATGACAGCGACTAAGCACCTCCTCTCCCCTGATAATAAAATCTGGTCCGATAAGAGACAAACGTTGCATATAGACACCATAATTGTAATAGGTTTTTCGCTATCCTTCGGCCTGGGTGTTAAGTCTAATATGCAAATCTGGCTTCCCTACCCTCTGGACTAGAACATGACGTCATGGCGGCAGCAACAGGCAAGGCAATGGATCTCTATAACCCGGGCAAATTACTGCACAACACTCCACAAACAGTGCAATTAGCCTTGTTGGTAATGGCTTGTTTTACGTTTTCTCGTCTCTTACGGACTGCCTGACAGGACCACACATGGGCTCTCCTTCCCAATGCTACTGGAGCAACATGATTTTATTTGACTTGTTTTTTTTATACAATTAAATATAGAGTTAGAAGTAGTTTCCCCGTGTTGGTCCGGGCTCCTTTGTAGAATAGACCATCTGCCTTCCTTGCCAGGCAGCTCGTAAAAGGCGAGCATAGGCTTATCATCACTACCACCGCGACATTTGACTAGGTGGTATAGTTTCGCAGCGACTCACCCGGATTGGTACCATCGCCTTACTTCCTGCCGCCAAAACGTCATGACGTGTTTCGGTTCCGGTAATGTAGCTGGTAAACTTACTTTTACTCGAGGCCTAACATCCCGACCTCAGGTTGGCAACGCACCATTACCACCTTTGGTGTCTCTAGGCGACGTGAATTTCTTACCATCAGGAAATCCGTCAGCTTGTTTGCTTTCCTATAACATGAAAAAATCCAACTCTATATTTGTTTTTATGACTTCATTCTACTCGTTGGTATTTTTGTTTTGACAGACGCGTCATTTCCGAATTCCAGTTATGTTTGTTGCATTCTCAAAAATACTTGATATTATTAAATAAGAGCACTGGTATGATAAATCTAAAACCTTTATCAGATCCTGTCAGCATTAAGATCTTAAGCCGACTACCTGACTTACGCCGGTATATTAATAATTAAATAAGCGTAAACTTTACATTTGCATCATCTATATTGAATACTAGCTATTGCTTATGGCTTCGTCCTCGTATTAAAATAATTTGGCGGGATTGGGATTTATGTCATCCTTCATGTAAATGTAAATGTTTCTTTTCCCAGTCTTAATTTATTTATATGTCAACATTTACTAACATCGATTCAGCTCTTTTAATATGAAGCAGAAAATACATACAATATTAGTGGCGAAAGACAAAATTAGGTGGAATGGACGCCGGTCAGCGAAAGAATAATAAGGTTTTACTAGGTGGTAGAGTTTCGCAGCGATTCGCTCGGATTGGTACTACCGCCTGCTGCCATAACGTCAGTGCTAGCCGTTGACGTATTCGGGTTCAGAGGGTAAAGTAGTTAGGTATTTAGTAGAGGGTAAGGAGTTTGCTCAAGGCCTAACAACTGGGCCTCAGGTTGGCAACGCACCATTACCACCTTTCATCAGGATATCCGACTTCTTGTTTACCTTCCAATATCATAAAAAAATTTTAAAATCGATTCAGATCTTTTAACATGAAGCAGAAAATGCATACATTTTAAGCGTTTTCTGCAATATTGTCAATATTAAAGACGAAATTAGGTTTGAATTAACGCCGGTCAGGGGCAGAATAATAAGGTGATTTTAAAAGTTTTTGTGAATTGTAAATTTTCTTTCATTCGACAATTCGTTTTTATTGTACAGAAGTTATATTTAAAAGTAGCCAGTAGATATGCCCAGTTTGGTGATAGGCTTCCCACTTATCACATTGTGGGACTCAGTGTCTTCGGCTAATCGTGGGATCCCTGGTTATGCCTCTGCCTACCTGTAGGATATGGACTGCCTACCTATAGGATATGGACTGCCTGCCTCTGGGATATAGAAGTGAAGATACTTATTTACTTACTTAGAACATTAGCGTAAGCAAACGAAAAAACAATACTTAAATATAGGAATACCTACTTAAGTAAGAAGTGCATTGTACGTAAAAAGGCGTTATGACCTAAGTTTGACGACCATTAGTCAGAGTAAAGAGCAAACTCTTAACAGCCTCGGCCGCAGGATAGCAATCAATAACATCTTTTGTGCCAATAGGCCATGGTTGTCTCTTACAATCAGGAGAGCCTTGTGCATGTTAATTGTCTAAAAAAAATATCTTCACGTCCATATCCCCGAAGAGGTCGGCAGAGGCAAAACCAGGGCACCCACGACTAGCCGAAAACACTAAGTCCCACAATATAATAGGTGGCAAGCCTATCGCCAACCAGGCTCATATCCAATCCCGAGCAACATTTTTTTATTAGAAAATTGGAAAACGCCAGTTTTATTTTAGTTGCCCGATCCGGGATTCCAACCCGGGACCTCGTGCAGTCAAGTCCAACAACTGAACCTCTAGACCAGAGAGGCTTGTAAATCCAAAATGGATGCTAAGTTCCAAATCACGATTGTAATTAAGTGCCTTGTCACACGTAATAGTCGTCTTTAGAAGAATTAGCGTCGTCCGCCGTCGACTCGCGTCGTTCGTCGTTCAGAAAGCAGCTTCCGTTATTAATTTAGATGTGTTGTCTAATCGTTTAGATTGTCTCTGTGGTTTAATTGTTCGATTTTTTTTTATTATATTGGAAGGCAAACAAGCAGACGGATTTTCTGATGGTAAGAAATTCACGCTGCCTAGAGACTCCAAAGGGGGTAATGGTGGGTTGCCAAACTGAGGCCAGAATGTTAAGCCTCGAGCAAAAGTAAGCTTACCGGCTACCCTCCAAATCGAAACACGTCATGGCGGCAGGAATAGGTAAGGCGGTGGTACCAATCTGGGTGAGTAGCTGCGAAACTCTACCACTTAGTCAGAAATCACGGTGTTAGTGACGGTAAGCTGTGCTCGCCTTTTACGAGCTGCCTGGCAGGAAGGCACATGGTCTATTCTGCAAAGGAGCCCGGACCAACACGGGCAAAATGTTGTTAAAAAAAGTCTATTCCAGGCTTGGCCATCTTTTTAAATCTAATAAAAACTATGTTGGCCGAAAGTGACCAAGTGGCTTGTTACCTATTATGATGACCTTCAGCTCATTGTGGGAGTCCTGGTTGTTCATTTGGCAACCTCTTCATGAATACAGCCGTGAAGGTATAGTGGTACTAGGTAATTAAAGTATGCGCTTCGGCTATATTCGTCAAGCTTCGGAAATTCAAATGTATTTTAGAGATATCCAGGTAATAGAGTTGTTATTACACATAATTAATCATTACGCTTAAATTTAGATTTGGTCAGCCAATTTAAAAACAAAGGAATAAAGTGTAAAAAAGAGTAAAAAGTGTAAAGCCGAAGCGCATAATTTAAATAGCAGTACTGTACTATTTTGTTTAGAACTTTACTAAGTTTCTTTTAAAAAAATCTTTTGAATCCTGTTTTGATTTGATAATGCAAAAGTTAATAAAAATGTTTGCATGTATGTTTGTTAATCGGTCACAAAAATCTAAGCCTGTCGTACAGTTTAAATTATAGGTAGAACTTAAGTGTGTGTTTCAATTTAAGTTCTGCAATGTAGTTTCAGCGGTTTATTCAATTATTGAGGTCTCGGGTTCGATTCCCGGGTCGGGCAACTAAAAGAAATTTGGTTTTTCCAATGTTCTAATAAAAAAAAGTTGGATATATGCCCGGTTAGCGATAGGCTTGCCACCTATCACATTGTGGGACTTAGTGTTTTCGGCTAGTCGTGGGTGCCTTGGATTTGCCTCTGCCTACGTCTTCTGGGATATAGGCGTGAAGATGCTTTTTTTTATTTGAAAACAAGTGGATATTTTTTTGTGATGACCTTTATAGGTGTTCAAAAATATTTGAATCAATTCAATAGACTATTTTTTAATTTCGGGTATTTAAAACTAATTTTATTATCCCTACCACGAAAAATAAATTGGCAAAAATCTTTTATAGTACGCAGTTTTATTTTCAAACTTGTGAGTATAACCAGTTAACTTGCTGGTTCACTGGAATGTCAAAGAAAAGACGCAACCGCTGAACGAAGGAATTTGAAATTTCAGAGAGGTTCTTCAGGCGTAAGTTAGCAAAAGGAAAATAAATTTGGAATTATAATTAAATAAATCCTTAAGAATTAGACAAGGAGTTGAGTTTCTATTATTTTTGTATTATTTCACTGTCCTTGAGGTTTTGTAGAATTAACTCCACGTACCTAATCTATTATAGAAATCCTTCATTCAAAGGGAAGAAGATAAACATATTCATGTTTCCAGATTCTATTAGGCATTTTTTTTTTATTTCTTGCTTTTGGTTTTTTATTAATAACTGTATCTTTTTAAATATGTGTAGGCCTATATATCTAAATGATTGTTATATTCTTCAAAAAATAAAATTCAGCTAAGTATACTTGTTTAAAAACAACATTTAAACGAATGGTAAAGTAAAATATGAGCAGTACCTAACAAATAAAAAACAACGTCGTAAATTTTAGCGCGAGTAATACCGCTAACATTTGCTTGTTTGTGACATTTATTTACTGTAACAAACGACACACGCTAGAGCGAAAACTAATCATACAATAAAAAGTGAACGTGATTCAAATATTCTAAATTCGAATGTCCGTTCCGTTTGACAGCTGTCAAAACGGCGTCACGGCGATGCAACATGGCGTCCGGTTACCGTCGCTCAAAACCACAGAAGCGTGAACGGAACGTCGCAAAGAGACTATTTAAAAGATCATTTCCGATATTGAAATCGCAAATAGAACGTACCTACCTTTTCTAACACTCAAATAGCCTTCTATTCCTTTGCTAGTTTAGAAAAGCCGTATTAAATCAAAACATTTTATGTAAAATGTTGCCAAGATGAGGCAGTGTAGCTCACACTGTCAAAAAGTTATAAGATGTCAAGTAGAGCCCAGCTTCTGGCTCTACATGCTCTAGCACTACAAACTCGAACCTCACAAACTTTACACCTTAGACAAAATATACGGGTTGGCTATTTCGCTAATGTCACATGGGTTTTGGGTAAAAATACGAGTATGTATTCATTTTTCATTGCTTTTCTGCTATACAGTTGTTGTTATAGTACCGAAACGGCCTTATAGTACTTGGACTACAGACATTATAATACTTTGACTAAGGTTATAATGTTAATTTTGGTAGATTTAGAGCATGTAGACCACAAGCTGGGCTCTACATGACATCTAATAACTTTTAGAAATTCAGAGCTTCTTTTTCTTAATATCAATTAATACGTTTAATTACTAGTGGCAGCTGTTTCTCCTGTATCTGAAAACATCACTTACTATGATTACAATGATATCCATTCGATAGCACTTTTAAGCAACGGCATAGCACTAGTTTTTATGACACTAGGGGATAAAAGTTACATGTTTTATTTTTTGTTGTTTGTCTACTAATATACTAAGTTACACACCAAATTTTATCATTCTAGGATTTATGAAAGTAGCTTTAATTTTACAGAATCGTTGAATCAATAACCCTTATTCATGGATTAGGAGGAGGTGCGGGGATAGCCGCATAAGTTTTAAGTTTCAGAATGTATGTTACTTGTGTACCTTAAATGTGATGAATAGGGTCCAGGAAAATTTATGTCAATAAACCAGGTCAATGACTTTTAAAATTTCTTTATTGTACAGTATTCACTTTTCGGCAGTTTTATAACAAGTATATTATAAGTATATTTAGATAGTAATGGTTCAGATTGCTACCTGATACTGAGACTTTAAGCCACTTAAGGAAATAAGTTTACAGGATACGTACATTTTGTCCATGCTCCTAAATCATGACAATTAGTTATATACATATAAGAGCGACATAAAAAAGTAGAATGTTTTTAACTCCTTTGGGAAGAAACTTAGTAAATATTTCTTGTCAATATTCTACAAATCTGCAATTAAATCAACAATAACAACCAATAAAGTATATTTAGCTGAAACGAAAACAAACCACGATTTCCGTTAAATAATCACCAAGTTCGAACGAAACAAAAAGACAGAATGTTATTGAAAGCCAATTTGTTGGCTAAGCGAGTAATTAGTCTACAATGTAGCCTAGGGCTTACTCCATCCGTTAATTTGTTTATTTGTCTTTCTTTTTTTTAACGCTGAGTAGCTAGTTTAGATATTTCTATATATATCCTATAAATCCTTTCAAAATAGGTCTAGCTTTTAGATAGCATTCAGTACATGAAGTAAAATGTATACATGAAAAACTTTCGTTTTTTCACATAGGACTTACTGCATACAGTGTAAACTCATCCGCTTGACTTAAAATAAAAAAGACTCTGAACATTTGTAGGAAACAAACTTATTATTTAATACGTTATAATTTATTTGCAAGAAGACCAATACCTTCAATGATTTTATTAAGTGAATTAAAGGCAATATTTACTTTTTATATGCTGTTAAGTCAATTGAAAAAAAATAATCACGTTACTTATACTGAACTTGGTCTAAAAATCTGAACACCTATTTTTTTTTATGATATTGGAAGGCAAACAATCAGACGGATTTCCTGATGGTAAGAAATTCACGTCGCCTAGAAACACCAAAGGTGGTAATGGTGCGTTGCCAACCTGGGGCCGGGATGGTAGGCCTCGAGGAAAAGTAAGTTTACCGGCTACCCTACCCTCCAAACCGGAACACGTCATGACGTTATAGCGGCAGGAATAGGTAAGGCGGTGGTACCAATCCGGGTGAGTCGCTGCGAAACTCTACCACCTAGTCAGATGTCACGGTGTCAGTGACGGTAAGCCTATGCTCGCCTTTTACGAGCTGCCTGGCAGGAAGGCAGATGGTCTATTCTGCATAGGAATCCGGACCAACACGGGGGAAAATTTTGGAACGACTTTGTGTTTGGTGGTAGGTTAAAAAGGACTATGCCTGTAATAACACGTAAAAGAAAGCGAAGAACGTGGTTCGCTTATGCATGGTACACCAGTTTGCCTCCATCGTAATTTTTCATGGATCTCGGGTTCAGGATGCTTAATCGTCTCCAAAGAGAAAAAGCTCATTTATTCGACTGCACATTTTTGGTATGTTTCTTAGTCGTCTCTGTGGTGTAGCGGTTCAGTAGTTGGACTTCACTGCAGAAGGTCACGGGTTCGAATCCCGGGTCGGGCAACAAAAATAAAATTGGTTTTCCAATTTTCTATTAAAAAAAATCTTGCTCGGGATTGGAAATGTGCCCGGTTGGCGATAGGCTTGCCACCTATCACATTGTGGGACTTAGAGTCTTCGGCTAGTCGTGGGTGCCCTGGTCGTGCATCTGCCTACTTCTTCGGGGATATGGGCGTGAAGATACTATATTCTTTTTTTTGTTACTCGATTATTCGACCACTACTAATGGATTTTGATAGTCCTTTTTTTTACACTTCGAAAAAAGTCATGGTTCAGAGTTTGTCCCGTACAAATTTAATCAATATGCCGCCAATCCTTTTTCAAACACCTATTTTTTTAATACCTTGTTGATGGTATAATTAAAACGCAGTCGATTTTTTGTATTTATATAACGGGGCGGGGGTTAAATCATTTTTCTAACTATGAATCTAAATACTTTACTATTTATACATCTAGCTTTTTCCGTGTATCAATTTGATATGATTCTTTTGCGAGAGCTTTTGAGGACATTTCCAGCTTAGGCGATGTATCATATAATTCATATACCTATTCAGTGGCACAACAACATTGTTTTCGCAGGTATGTGTTTCTGATACGTTGTTGCATAATCCTATCATCCAGTATATAACTATATATTGTACTACACCAGTATTATTGTACTGTAAGTATACTATATATTGTACTAATTAGCAATATTTGCCAACCCTAAATATGTTTATATCGTTCTAAGCTCAATACAGCGATATTTTATTTGTGTGCACATATAAGATGATTTCAGATAAGTTGTTACAGAATTATATCACTGATTATGTCCCTGTATATGTTGTACTACTAAACAGCTACAATCGCCAACCCTAAATATGTTTACATCGTTCCCAGCTTAATACAGCGATATTTTCAGAGTTAGACACAATAACAGCCAGTTAATTTGATTGTGTACGTTTTTAATGAACATAACTACAAACGTATCAATAAACGCAGTAATAATACAAAGATTTAAGTCATTTTCTTTATACCTTTTTGTCTGTTTTGGGATGCGTTACCGTTGCTTGCAGGAGATAATTTGATAATTTAGACCAGAGGTTCCCAAACTTATTTTATGTAACGCCCACTTTGAAAATCAGTTGTTTTGTATCGCCCCCCCCCCTCGTTTTTTTCTCGTCAATAACCTCAATAACATATTTGTTGCGCCTAGTTTAAAAAAAAAACATTTTTTTCAAGATTTATACCGCCCCCCTCTAGGCTTCCAGCGCCCACAAGGGGGCGTTATCGCCCACTTTGGGAAAGGCTGATTTAGACTTTAGGTGTTTGAATTAATTGACTGGTACCCTCTATGGTGTCTGTAAGTAAAAATTGCCTCTAACCATCAGGAGAGCAACATGTTTGTTCTCTATCTTATAACATAAAAAATTGTAAAATGAAGGAACTTGATTATTTGTTCAATTTTTCACGACATTAATGCCTTATCAGAATGAGAAATGTCAGTAAGTTTTACCGTAGATTTAAAGAGTATGGACAGGTACAATTCAATTTTTTTTTAAATAATTTCATGTATTTCTAAGCCCATGTCACCAAAAAGTTTGGCAGAGACGTAATCAGGGCACCCACGACTAGCGCAAGATACAAAAGTCCCGCAATGTGATACGTGATAAACCAATCACTAATCGTGTACATATATATGCAGGAATGGATTGAATTTGGACGTTGTTTTCATTGCAAAATTGAAAAAAGAATTTTTTTTTTGATACCGGGACCTCTTGATGGCAATTCCAACACTAGACCGTTTGACCACAGAGGTGATAACAAATTTCAAAATCTATTTAAAACTCCGTTAGCCATTTTTTATCAATAAAGACTTAATTTTTGATTTTTTTTGTTCTTTCAGACGGATAATGAACTTTACTGTGAAACTTTTTTAAAAACATGTTTACAGATGTATTCTTCCGAGTGTCGATTGTAAATAACATAAAATCTATCTTCTTTAACTAGCTAGTGGGTTATAAAAAACTGGCAATCTCCGGATGAATCCGGGTGCACACAGCTAGCAAACAATAATTCATTTCACGCTGTTTTAAGTATCCGCGAACTAAACAAGCAAGACATTAGTTTAAATTAAAACAGCTAAGGCCATTTGCATCTCACGTGATCGTCTGTCTTGTCGTCTAGCCGGCTCATCATCGTGGACAAACCGATTAGTACTGCTGGTGGTACAATTTATAAATTATAGCATAAGAGACAGCGGTTCACTAATTCAATTAATAGTCCAATTTTCAAGATATAGCGTTTTATAGTAGAAGTAGCAGTCGTCGTCGGGTTAAGACGCTCATATTCCTATCAGTAAACATCTTCAATGTATTAACTAGCAGGCAGTGCTTTTCCTAACGAGTGGAAAGAAGCCACCGTCATAGGAATACATAAACCGGGTAAACCCCGAAACGTCGCGAGTAGTTACCGCCCAATCAGTCTTATTATTTCACCCGGCAAAATATACGAGGGTCTTATCCTCGCCCGCCTTAAGACGGTCGTAGCCGAAATACATTTGTTAATGGATGAGCAAGTTCTCTCAAGGTTCAATAATTGTCATACTGCTCCTTCGTGACACTTTTTAACACAATCTTGATCCATTAAGTACAATAATATACATTTATTAATATTAAAAATATTTTTTTATAACTACGTATCTGTAATTTAGTAATAAAATTTAGTGGAAAGTACGGAGTTGCTGTTTATTTTTTAATAAAGAATAAATACATTTTTTTCTCATGAAAGCTTTACTATGTTTTTTATATATAATAGGTCAGTGAATAAGCACACGGGTCTCCTGATGGTGAGAGAGATTGATCTTACAGGTGTGTGACTGTATTGTATTGTAACTGGTGGTAAAGTACTGTTCATCAAATTACCCGCGTAGAGATCCACAACTTTACCTATTCCTGCTGCCATTATGACTATGTCATGTTCCGGTTTATAGAGAAGGGTGGCCGAAAGACTTGCTTAATAGGCCGTCCATCCTGGACACATGGCAGGGACGCACCTAAAATATCTACGGTATCTATAGGCCACAGTTTTCTCTTTCTATACCGTGATCCGTGTGCTTGTTCGCTGATCTCTAACATAAAAAACGCGCACTATATTCCTAGTTATTGCTAGATTTTTAGCAATGGCTTACTCTTATCACTTATACCGCCATATTACCATTAGTTAGTCGGACCGGATAGTCTGGCTCTCACACCTACTTGTACTTCCTCTTATGTTTGTCTGATCTCCTGGTACTTATCTTTAAAATTACCAATATACACTTAAAAATGTTATTATTATAAAAAATAGTAATTTAAAAAAATAACTACGTTTCGATTGTTGTTGGAGCTAGCCGCCACTTTTTCCCAGAGGCAATTAATTTTTAAGCGCAGTGACACTGAGAAAACCGATATTTCTAAAATCTGCGATATACGTTCACTCATACGTTATACGTTCACTAGCTCATTCACTCGCTACCTCACTCACTGTAGGTAGAGTGCAGCAACTTGCTCGTAGTGAGGTTCAATCCCGTTGTCTGTTTTTGCCGACATAATGACACTGTCATATAACAGTCCGGCAGGAAGGTTAGGTGTAGACTTGAGCAATAGGACTAACATCCTGGCTACATGACAACATCGCACCTATAAGATTATTTGACTAAATGCCACAGATGCATCTTAACATCACGAAAGCCATGTCCTTGTTCTCTGATCTCTCTCACAAAAAATTCAGTAGTTTAATTTGTAGGATTAGTTTGTCAATCTGGATGGTAGAGTCCTGTAACAGCTTGCCTACCTTAGTTCCACACGCCTTTGAAGTGTTTTGGTTTAACCGGTAAGCTACCTCGTAACCTTAAGCAAGAAGCCTCGATTTGGCAACACAATAATAACATGTTTAATGTTATCATATTTTGAAATCATATTTATTTTTTGAAATGGAATGAAATATAATGAAATGAAATGAAAATTATTTATTTGCGGAATATGTGTGTTAAAAAGTTGTTATAAAGATATTTAAGAATACAACATATTCTACCACATTGTGGTGTGCAAATATTTAGTTAATTTTAAGAAGTTACATATTTCTATAAACATGTACATTTAAATCACAGCCCATATTTACATTTTAATAAACATTTTATTTATTTATGAACATAAGTTTCATAATTTATTATAAATTAATTTAAAGGTAGATTAATTTTTAGTCCTATCTACCGTAGTTTTTTTATCAAGTACTTGTATACATTTAAGCCCCGACGCAAAAAAGAGGGTTGTTAGAAGTTTTTTTATGTATTATAAGGGACTTTTGTTCGCAGGGCATGTCAGTCCCATATCGTGCAATTTTTTATATAAATTCTATAATATGTAATGTAGCTAAGAACCATCCCTAACACATCAGATATAAAAAAACACGCACACAGATATTCAAAATTATAACACCCTCTATTACCGTCGGTTGTTAAAAAAGAAAGCAAGTTTTCAACTAAAATTAGTTTAAATCTCTATTCTTTTTTTTTCCTTTGACACAATACATAAATGTAGGCCGTGGAAGTTAAGGGAACAAATGAAAAAAAAGTGAGGGAAACAGGAAAAACATTTTAATGTTTTTTGTACAAACTGTTATTACTCAATGTCAATGCCAGGGAATGACGATCGCTGAGATAACCAGTCTTACATTTTACAACCTTTCATTTAACATACAATGTTTGTCCATTTGCAATTTTTTCAACTTCCCCGTGTTGTGTTCCCCGTGTTGATCCGGGCATAGACTCACTGTCACTAACCCCGTGACATCTGACTAGGTGGTAGAGCTTAGCAGCGACTCGCCCGAATTGGTACCACCGCCTTTCCTATTCCTGCCACCATAACGTCCAATGCTTACCGTTGACGTGTTCCGGTTCGGAGGGTAAGGTAGCCGGTAAACTTACTTTTGCCCGTACTAACATCCCGGCCTCAGGTTGGCAACGCACCATTACCACCTTTGGTGTCTCTAGGCGGAGGGAATTTCTTACCATCAGGAAATCCGTCTGCTTGTTTGCCTTCCAATATCATAAAAAAAAACTTTATTTTGAAGCAGCTATCCTCAACCGTTTGGCTTCATTTTTGTTAAACATGTTTATGTTTAACTAATTTATAATTTAAATAATTGCTAAGATATAATGGAGCTGATACGATAATGGAGTCGGAAGACGGTCATAGGGCCTAAAATTTTCAACATTCCTATCGTAATTGAGTTTATTTGATTTTGAATACTTTAGGACTTCTCAAGTCCGCCCGGAACAGCATTTACTAATAAAGCTGGTCATACAAATAATATGTTTTTGTTAATCGATGTTTTGTAACAGTTATTTATAACTAGCTGTCCTGGCTAACTTCGTACCACCCGTTCAGTTTGCATGGAAAGAATGGAATGTTGTTTTTCCCATTTTCCCTGCAATTTTCCTAGTTTTTCTTTTCATAAGAACCTTCTCCTAGCAAAAACTAACAAAACAAAAAAAATAGCGAAATCGGTCCAGCGGTTCGGAAGTTATGCGCTTGCTAACACATTTAACGATTTCATTTTTATGTTAAAGAAGAAATTATAGTTACAAAAAATAATTAAATATACACAAGTAAAATACATAGCACATAAATAAATATATACAAGTTACACAAATTGAATCTTACCCGAAAGTAAGCAAATTATATGCTTGAGTTATGGGTGTTTAACGATTCAAATACGTAGAAATACTTAAATACATACTGGAATAAATTTAACAAACATTTAGGCTCGGAAATGTTGACAACTAAATGTTCATCATATACCTACATACCTGCTTACGTCAGTAATCGAACCCGAGTCTTACGGTTGGCTAGTGGAATTAGGCGACTCTCGGCCAAAAAGGCGGTCAAAACATGCTGGTTGTAAATTACGTAGTATTTCGCCTTCAAAATCACTAAAATACGAATTCTAGACAATAATATTACTATTACAAGAGCATACGTAGTATATTACTGGTTGTATGTCTGTGGAGTGACCAGTTATGCAAAACATGCATGATGTCATCTGTCTCCACTTAATCATTGATTAACACCATATTAGTTGGACTGTGGACTTGCTTGTTCTGAGATGTTACGATATTTATCATCCGTACTAATATTATAAATTTTAATGTCTCTTTGTCTGTTTTGCTTTTACACCTAAACCGCTGGATCGATTTTGATGAAAACCCAAGTTCAAACTATAGACTATCTATTTCAAACATCTAATATAAAGGACTGTAATGGTAAATCAAAATTTGCATAAACCTATTCTACGCTGACGAAGTCGGCTGTAAAGATTTAGTTATTTGTATGTTGGCAATGTTTTTATGTAAGAAGCGAGCAAGCTGAGGGCAGATAGTGAGGAATTCACATTGCCTATACCTAAATACAAAAGTAAAGTTGTCAACTTTTGCAAAAGTAAAGCTGCCTCTCTACAATACAAAACCGAAATACTACATTTAAGGTGGTACCTACGAGACGAATTCGAAAACCTGTACCCATTAGATACTTAATATTATAGTCTCTCAAATTAAGTGCTAGGTTTTGCGATGATTTGTTTCTACTCAACCTATTTTAATCAAGCTTCATATAAAGATAGAGACAAATGTAGGCAAGTTTATATTTCGTTAGCTAAAATTATTTCAATATAGACGTATCTTTATGCTAACGATAGATATTCATGCTAGAGGCATACCAAAAGTGCTGGGTGATCGATACACCTGCGTTGCTATGCGACGCGAGGGCGCCACCCGACACCGGCGCGTAATTTGAAATTCGAACCGCGCTGATAATGCCTGTGTTGCCAGTTGCGTGCGCTCCAAATTATCCGTAATTTTGAATAGGGATGTTCCTCTTTATACAAATAGATCACCTTTTCCGGACTTTTGTCGTAATTGGGAATGTTTAAACGATATTTACGATGCATATATCTTTACCCATACTTCTAAGTTGTTAATAAGCTGTGACTCTACATTTAAAATATTTTAGAAAAACAAAATATAATTTTATGGGGTGCTACTAAAACCAGTCTTTTGATAAATTGAATTATTATAACTGAACCTTTTCTTCTTTCTTCTTCTTTTTTTCTTTTTTCTTTTTTTTCTTCTTTCTTCTTCTTTTTTTTTTCTTTTTTTTCTTCTTTTTTTCTTTCTTTCTATTACTATTTAAAACGCTTTAATGATCTAGTGATTGTAGACATTTTGAATTAGGTACTCGTAATAGTCGTGCATTATGAAACATTTAATCGCTCATTAACAGCCGCTCTCAAAGACGTCAAGTATTTATTAATCAGTCATCAAGTCTACATTTTCTATACAAAATTGAACCTTTACGACAGATAAAATGTTAATTGACTTCTCTGAGTGCAGTCGCAAGTGTTCAAACTTAAGCACGTATTTTATTGTGAACATCCTACCCTCTTTCGAGCCACATATGTATGAACGACGGTCCCAAAAGGTAGTATTCAGAATCCCAAAAAGTCAGAGTTTAAGTAGAGTAATCAGTCAAACTTAACTTGCATGGTCGAGTCTAGGCTGATCCATGTCGGAATTCATTAAAAGTACCATGAATTTTAATTACTCCGACATGCAAATGAACATTTGTAACGCAGTTTGTAAAACAATATGCGCCAATAAATGCACCAATATGTTAATTGTTATTCATTTTACCTACATGCAAACAAGCATTTCAATTGGACATCAGCTTCCCAGCATAGAGTAATGTATTGTTAGAGTCCACAGACGTCATACAATCCAAAGTTTCTCACAAAACATCAACATACACACATACAGTTCAAAACGTTACTTTTTTTGTATATTTGTTACGCAATTATTCGGCCAATAGCTCACTGATTTTGATGGTTATTTTTTAAAAAGACATCATGATACTTTCGAAAAAGGAATTATCAAAAATCTACGTGGTACCCTCACAAAGTTGTAGTCGTATTTTGCAGTTTTACTGCGCTTGATTATTATTTATCTAAGTGCACCTTATGAAGTGAGGAAGGGATAGGTTTCTCAGTGTAGGATAGACCATCTATCTCCTGGCAGCTTGTAAGAGACGAGTACAGGTTACATGGGTCAATACCAACAGAACTATTTGCAGTAAAATGCTTTACACCATCTTTTCCAGGTAGGTATCTACCATAATGTCTGCCACCATAATGACAGCATCATGTTTGGTTCGGAGGGTAAGGTAGCCGGAGCCTTGCAATAGATTTTTACCCGGCCACACGTCAGCAACGCACCTATGAAATCCATAGTATCTATAGACCATTGCCACGTATATTTGCTATCATCAGGAGATCTGTCACGCACTCTAGCATTTACGGCAAGTGTGAATGCGCGCGTGCGTCTAAATATCTGCGTTTCTGGGTATGGGTGTGTTTATTCAACTTATTCTAATATCTATTTTTCTATTTCTATAAATTTTTTTTCTATACATTACTCTGTGGTCTAGCGGTTCAGGAGGTGGACTTGACTGCTTGAGGTCCTGGGTTCGAATCCGGGGTAGGGTAACAAAATGAAAATTTGGGTTTTGGATTTTTTTAATAAAAAAAAGTTGCTCGGGTCTGTGTATGTGCCCGGTTGGCGATAGGCTTGCCACCAATCACACCGTGGGACTTAGTGCCTTTGGCTAGTCGTGGGTACCCTTGTTGTAGCTCTACATACCTCTTCGGGGATATGGGCGTGAAGATACTTTTTTAGTGTTGTAAAAAAGGTCGTTAAACAGTAATCAAAAGGTGGTAGACCTTTTGTTTACTTTGAAGCTTAATTGATTATAAATCCAATTTGCGTAATCCAAGTGTATTTGTTGTATATGAAGTTTATTTAAAATATAAAAAGTAATAATGTCTGTGTGAATCTGCTCTGCGGCCGATACGCAACACATCAAATTAACAGCTGTCTGGCCGTTTGTCACTCGCGCCTGCGGGACACAATTAATGCCTAATTGCACACTGCACCACTGCGCTCAATTAGCTAGTTCGATGCTCCGCTTTGTTATATTTTATTTAATATGCTCAATAAATATTGCGGCCTTAACCATCTAACTTATTTTAGGGTAATATTTACAAAAAAAACTTCATGAATGCAAAAGTTTGTACATTTGTTTGTTTGTAACTCTTTCATACAAAAGCTGCCGAACCGATTTTCCTGAAATTTCGAACACATAGAGGATAGCTTGGATTAACACAGGATGGTTTTTATCCCGAAAAAAATGTTCCTGTGGGACCATTAACCACGCGGGCAACGCCGCGGGCTACAGCTAGAAACATAATAAAATTATCGCCTTTATGGTCTAGCAGTCCGTGTCGGACTCGTCTTCTTGAGGTCCCGAGGTCGATCCCCGAGTCGAACAACAAAAAAACGAGAAGATGTATATTTTAATTTTTTCTATATATGTATATTTTAATTTTTAATAAAAATAACGTTGCCCGATATTGGATATGTGCTCAGTTGCCGATAGGCTTGCCACCTATCACATTGTGGAACTTAGTGTTTCCGGCTAGCCTTGAATGCCCTGGTTGTGCCTCTGTCTACCTCTTCAGGGATATGGGTATAAAGTTTCTTACTTACTTTAACTTGCAATAAAGTTAAAAGGTTTTTTGTATCTTTATAACTAGAGCCCTACGGGGTAGACAGACAGTGACGAGTGCCAAGTATCACGTTTCCTGCAGATCTGCCTAATTACCATACGAATGCACCGGTTTCCGAGATTCTTAATTTTTTTCAGAAAGACTGGATTCATTCCAGTCTTTCCGATACCATATTTTTTCATACTCAACTTAAAGTCGCCCTAGTGCCATAACCCCTTTCATGATTTATCGTGTTCAAACCTGAAAAATGTGCTGAATATAACTAAAATTCACCAATTTTCATGCAGATCTCATCCAATCGTCGATCAAACATAGAAACATACAAACGCCATAACTCTCGAAACGTAACCTCGTACGAAAAGTCTCGTGTACCAGTATTAGCGTGTCTCGTGCGTCAGAATAAACTGCGAAGCCACCAAAACTGACTCTAATCCAACTTCGAAATTATGTTTATTTAGTTCAACCGAAAATATAAGACAGATTGACGATGTAACCCTTACGGAAAACACAGTAGAACTGACAACAGCTAGTTATAACAATAAACGTCAATGGCGAATTACATAAATTGATCTTAAACTAAGAATAATTTTATAATATTTCCTAATTCTGCAATTAAAATATTATACGAGTTTTATAACAAAGTTTAATAAATACAGAACGTTGTAAAATTAATTTTGTTATGACAGTAAACTGTTTTGTTTTGAATATATATTGGAAAAAAGTAAAGACATCTACCATCTGATACATATCTGCTCCTGATAAAAACTGAACTCGAGTCGCGTGGATTATCGTTAACTACTCAAACAGTGAAGTATTTTAGAATGGTACGGGGCGCTTGACTTTGATACTCTTTCTAATTGTTTGCTTTTATGCTAATATGTGCATTTGAAACAAAAGAGAGATCAGAGAGCGAGAGAGAGAGTAAGCGGGTTAGAGTTGCCTGCCTAGAACCTAAGATGGTAGAGTTTTGCGATGATAACCCAAATTGGGCATTTAACACCGTCTTATAGTTAATATGCTTTTTTGCAATCATATAAATGTTATAAATGCGAAAGTTTGTAAGTATGTGTGTATGTTTGTAGCTAACTCGTGCAAAAACTACTGAACATATTTTCATGAAACTTTTCAGTAATATAGCTTTGATATCAGAATGATATAATACGCTAAAATTTATAGGGATTTTTTTATAATTTTGGTGATAATATAACGATAACTGTCAAATTAACGCGGACGAAGTCGCGGGTAACAGCTAGTATAACACAAATATTACGAGTCAATGGGTTAGTTATCCCGATGTAATCATTTAATTATTCAAAGATTAAGATCCCAACTTCACATTACAACATATTATCAACTAACCACTATCTATATAAGTATATATATACTTTTATACAAAATTGGTCAACTATTACCACAAAAAAAATGTCTCCTTCTTGTTTAACTATTTACCGCTAAATTGATATTGTTCTCTTAACCTACTGAGGCCACAAGATTAACTATTTAACTTGTTTAGCTATTTCACAAATTAAAACATTATCTTTCAACCGGTTGTCCTTATCTGTACTACATGTGAGTGATATGGTACTATCTACTGCATATTATCACGCTAGAGTATACGTAACCTGTTTAAAAATAAAAATTCACGATAGCTCTTCATTAATATTCTAATATTAAGTAAAAAATATGCATTAGTATTGTTAAAAAATACAAACGACGTTACTTGTTATTCGACGGTTGGTAATCGTGACTTTGTGGAGTTTAATTTAATGAAAAATAAAAACTGAAGATATAGTGAAAATATGGAACAATTAAAAAATGTTTTTGATTATAAATATTTGTCGAAAGAGCATCTAAGAGGTTTTCGTAATTACAAGGTTGGTATTATGATAAATTATTCATACTCAATTAGTCCTAGCCAACCCGGCGAACTTGGTATCACTTGATATTAACAGCTACTAAAAGTTTGTAAAAACATTGTTTTTCTCTCCCCTACATTTTTCTCAAATTTTACTTTTGATTTATACCTTCTCCTGATAATAAATAACACTCCACAACTCCTCGGGAGTAAGGAAGTAAAGATATTCTTTTGAAATTTATGTAGCATTGTACATATATAGTATCTTACGTCTTTGTGGTCTAGCGGTCCGGTGTTGGACTTGGCCTGACCCGGGTCGGACAACAAAAAGAAAAAAAAAATCTTTTTTGAATTTTCTTATAAAAACAACGTTGCTCGAGATTGTAAATACTCCAGTTAGTGATTGCTTTGCCACCTATCACATTCTGGGACTTGGTATCTTCGGATAGTGTTCAGGTTGAAACTTTGCCAACTTTTTTAGTGATAGGAGTGTAAATGTGATTTTTTGTTACTATGAGTTAATGCTACTTCTTACTGCTCGTACGTGATAGGATCTGGAATTTGGTGTCTTCAGATAGAACCCTGTTGTTCCTTTGCCTACCTCTTCAGTGATACGGGCATTAAGATACTTTTTTCTAACTATGAGTTAATGCTACTGCTTGTTACTCGTGTTCTCTACAAAAGAATCCAAAGAAATGTGAAATTTGTTTTAACATTTCTTAAATGGCTTTTGCCGATCGTAGGGACAATGGAATTTCGCAAAGATTAAACTTAACAATAAAATAGAGGAACTTCTCGATGGCAAGAAATATTTGCAGTTTATAGACATCAAAGTTGGCAAATGGTGCGGAGCGAATGAAGCGGGTCAAGATATTTCTCTGTAAGTTTATCAATTACCGTGTCTTCCAAACCGGAACGCGGTCACAAACACTGGCCAAGAAATAAGTGGTACCAATCAAGATTAATAGCTTCAGAACTATTCCTTACTCTACTGTGACTATAACGTCTAGTCACAGTCTCGGTAAATAAAATAAGGAAGAGGTAGGTAAACAAAATGTTACCAGCGAATACATATGAATGCATAATTAATATGACCATAAGTCCCGATTTCAGTAGGATCTTTCCGCTTGCAGATTATTGTTCCCGTTATCCCGAACTAGGACAAAAAGGTTCCGCTTTTTATTAAAATGTTCCTATCTCTATAAAATACATCAAATAAATTCAACATTGCAGTAGTTTTTCGTTAACCGTGTATTCTATTGCAAAATTCATACATTCCTAGGCCTTACAAGTAGCTTTAATAAAGTAGTTTTAATAATCTGGAATTTAATATTCTAATATTTGTTTTTATATACATTACATACAAAATACAATAAACGTCCTGCTCTGACACGAAAATAATATGGTCACGTTGTGCATAACAAAATGTATGTAGTTTCGATATGTAGCAGTCGGTTTCTACATTGAAAATACAGCAATAGGAAAAAATATTTTAACCGACTTGAAAATGTACTCTAACTTCACAAATTCTACATATCAGTAAAAATGGCTTCGCCGTTTCGCTACCGTGGTAGAGGTGAAGCGAATATTTAATTTTTAAAGTAAGTAACAGCCAAGCCAAATATTTTTACTGCCTTGTAGAATTTGTAAAGTTAGGGTCAGTCGAGTTAGGCCGTGTAAATTCAGAAGCTTGGCTCTATATAGATCTGATATCTTTTTCACAGATCAAACCTTATATGGTTGTCTTGGCAACATTTTACATGCAATCATTTTGGTGGGATCTTGATAATTTTTGACTGCGTTTATTAATTTAAGAGTGACTTTAAATGCTATATGATTTTCTGTGACTACATTAGGTATATTTGCTATTCGGAGAAGTGATATTCAAAGATATTATGTGTTAAACCCATAGATATACTACAAATGTATTCAGAAATAAGCGACCGTCGTTCATGAGAAAAGAAATGTCTTCCAATTTCCAATATGTGAAGATAAGCCTCTTCGGGGATATGGGCGTGAAGATACTTAAGGCTTATAGGCAAATGGCCTAACATTTTCTCTTCTTTTTACAGTACAGTGCAGTAGACACAAGTCCTCTCAGTCAATATGTAATGCATCCATTATGGAACTCATCAGTTCAGGTAATATATTATGTTATATGATGCATATACACACACTTTTATTTAAGCCCTGATGAACCGAACCTGACATTGTAAAAACCAAAACCGGTACGATATTAAACAAAATAAATATGCCATCCTGATATGCACTTGGCAACACACCATTAACATATTTGATGTTGGGATACAAGTATTTATTACATATGGCAATTCGTTTGCCAAAAAATACTAAAAAAATAATTTAAATTTCCTACTCAATTTTATATACACAATAGGATCCCATAAATTCTAACAATAGAAAGTATAAACTTTTTACTATACTCATAAAAACATTAACTTACTGGGTATCGTGCCGGTCTGAGTCCGCTAGATAAAATAGAGCATCTGCCTCTCTGCCAGGCTCTCTAAAGAAGAGAGCGAAGGTAATACAAGTTCTTTTTTTCTTTCTTTTGGTTTTAGTATCCGTGTTAGTATTTTGTCATTAGTCAAGTAAAAATTTGCATCAAATTTACCAAAATCGGGATTCAATTATAATTAGTCATACGTCGTCGATAAGTCGTGTCAGAGTCTTGGGTAAAGTGGTGGCCTCATTACTCAAACTCATATTATACCTAGTGAGATTTGGCGGCAACGAGGAAATACAAGATGCATTAATTTCTTCATGATTATTTCATTTTTGTACTTTCACAGAACAAAATTGTACAAAATGCAACCAAAATTGACTAATTTCACTTAATGTAAACAAAGTTCAATAATTATGAAAAAACTTCGACTATCTTTTCTCTCGATGGCGCCAAAACTCCTGTAATAAAAGACTACTTGGTGGAAGAGTCCTATGTTGTTGCATTGCAGTGGGTAGTGTTGGTGGTAAACTTGCACAATATGCCTAATATCCCGGCAGCAGGATAGTGACTCACCTATGTCGCGTCGCTACTGTAACATCTATGGTGTCAATAGGCCACAGTTATCACTACAGACACTAGAAGAGCCAAGTGTTTTTTTTTATCTTGGAAGGCAAACAAGCAAACGGATTTCCTGATGTTAAGAAATTCACGGCGCCTAGAGACACCAAAGGTGGTAATGGTGCGTTGCCAACTTGAGGCCGGGATGTTAGGCCTCGAGCAAAAGTAAGTTTACCTTACCCTCCAAACCGGAACACGTCATGACGTTGTGGCGGCAGAAATAGGTAAGGTACCAATCCGAGCGAGTTGCTGCTAAACTCTACCACTTAGTCAGATGTCACGGGGTTAGTGACGGTGAGCCTATGCCCGGAACAACACGGGGAACGGGGGGAGCTCTGCCGAAGTAAATACTAAAAGACAGACGGTCTATTGTACAAAGAAGCCCAGACCAACAGTTATTAACAGACGTTTAATATAATTTAATTTTTATGAAGATAGCAGGGTAGAGATTAACAAAGGCCATTTTTATCCTGAAATCGAAACGGGGTTCTGAGAGAGAGCTTAATATTATGCGGGTATAGCCAAACAACATCTAATCTATAGTCCTCATTACATTTAAACGTTTTTCTTAACAACTTGTTAATTAATGTACTTAATTACAGAATATTATTTTATCCATTGGTACTAATTTTAAAGTGAGTCACAGAAAGTCACAGAAAGTATGTCTGTCTTTCACGTTTTCAAACCAAAGCTTCTGGACCGATTGTAATAAAATTTGAAACACATGTAAGAGTTTAAACACCCGAGGTCAATGTGTAAAATTAGAAAACATGTATTTTCATATTTTTTATAGAAATAACGTTGCCCGGGATTGGATATGTGCTCTGTTGGCGATAGGTTTACCACCTATGACAGTCGTAGGAGCCCTTTTTGTGCCTCTGCTGATCTTATAGGGGATGTGGTCGTGAAGATACTTCAAGTTTGTACATTTGTTTGTTTGTTACTCATTCAGGCGAAAACTGCTCAAACGATTTTAATGAAATTTGGCACACACATAGAGGATAACTTGTATTAACACATAACATAGTTTTTATCCCGTAAAAATGTTCCTATGGGACCATTAGCAATAGCTAGTACGTAATAAAGTGCATGTTGTTCTCAGTTCCTACCAAAATGGCTAGCACCAAATCTAATCACCTTTTTGGGGTTCTTGTGCATGGTGATTAACGTGATTATGCTGATGATATACGACTACGATTTTACCGCTTCTGGGCGACCTGGAGACAGCGTGGTGCATGAGCATTACGGACTACCGAATGAGACATTTATTATTTGTGGAGTGTTATTGTTTCTTGCCTACAATTTAGGTAAGTCTATTTTACCAGTTTTTATTTAATTTCCAATGATTATAACACATTCATTGCCCGCCTCATTGGTCAAGTGGCTAGCGTACACGCCTAACTACACAGACTAACCGCGAGGCTCGGGTTCGATTCCCGACGGGGATATTTGTGTGATGAACATTCAGGTGTCTGCATTTCTGGGTCTGGGTGTTTATTCAATTTATTCTGGTTATCTATTTAAGTATTTCTAGGTATGTATTTGTATCGTGGACTAACACCCATAACACAAGCATGTAACTTGCTTGCTTTAGGGTTAGATTCAATTTGTGTAAAAAAAAGAAAAGAAAAAAAATTTGTTTGCCTGGGTTAGGTTTTGTAATAATATTCCATTATATTTTTTACTTCTTTATTCTTTTGTATTTTATTCTTTACCGATAGAACTGGTTTTTGGAATTCACTCTAAAGATTAATGAAATAAAATAATGTAATGGAGCTGATATGATGATGGAGGGGGAGGTCATAGGTACTCTCAAATTTTACACTATCGCTTTAAAGCTCATTCGATAGTTTTTTAATAGATATAAGTCTACAGATAAAAGCCTCTCCAAAAAAGCTTTTTTGTTATAAACTTATTTCCAACTAAATCCAAGTGAGAAAATGTTATGTTATGTTCATACAATTAAATCTAAATATATTTTTTATGTTATAACATTGCGAACACGCAGGTCGTTCTATTAGTACAATACAACTATGACCAAAGAACACCTTGTACATTTTTATTATTTTATTACTTAATTCCTTATAGCACACAAAGAAAAGAGTTAAGGAAAAAATTACAATAAGCGAGCTTATCGCGTGAAGAAATTACTAATACGTTGCCGTTTTGTGGCCTTAATTTCCCACCACGTATGTTGGTCTACCTGCTACCACGTCGCCACAGGTTAGCACGAAACACGACAATGGCGAGCACTTCACTTTGGCAATTGGGATAAGTGGGACCGTAGTACCAATTCAGGCGAGTTGTTGTCTAGTTATTATGACTGCACAGGTGAAATAAACCAATAATCAACAAAATATCGGTAACATAAACGACTAGCTGACTACAATAGGTTCGTCACCTCCCAACAATTATGTAAAATAGACCAAGCATAAAATAGTATTGTTTGTAGATGACACTTCACTTTTACTTCAGGTGAAAAGACCACTGGCAATGACAAAACAAACAATGCGATTTCAAAAATTTAACATGGTCAACAAAAGTACAAAAACAATGAAATATATTAAATTTTTAATACCTAATGTAAAACAGCAAAAACAATAAGCTATTATAAAAATACTTCGAAAACTATCTTTGAAAAAAAAACAAGCCTGACAAAGTTTCAGTTGGTAGATTTATTTGCCGCGTTCCGATCGAGCAGTACCGTTTATATAGTCTGTGTAAAATAAAATACTTTCTACTCTATTATATTAGATTATCTAATTTAATAGTAATAGTGATAGTAGGTGATGGGTTTCTTACATTTCTGCACCAAATTACCACCTGTTCGTCAATGCCACAAATTAAGTAGTTCAGCGTTTGCCATTTGGTGGGTCGCGACCCGGTACCGGGCCGTCAATACAAAATACCGGGCTGCAATATTCCGGTTGGTCGTAGGGTCGATGTGTAGATACTAGCTGAATAGACACGTCCTGTCCTATTTTTTACATAATATGGTCATTTTCCAGGCTATAACTAACACAAGAAAAAAAATTAACGGATAGCACTTCGGGAGTGCCGGAATAACTGAAATCTCGAATAATAACGGTCTCGAATAAGGTTAATGAATAGTTTTGCAGGAATTGCATAAATTATTATCAGTATAAAAATACTATAATTAAAGTGGTAAAATACAATATTAATTCATTGATTTAGTTCTAGAAAAAAAAAAATGATTGCGCGTTGCGCGAGATGCAAGTAGGTACCTAACGAAATCTTCGTGCTACCTCAAAACTCGGTCTGCAGACTCGCTGTGAGTTAGCTTGAAGATATACCAGTGGATAAAACGAAAACCACAGTATGAAATGTGGCGACAATAAATAGGGGTGTGATTCTTCTTCCGTCTTATGAATTTTCGATCTGGTACTCCAGAGGAAAGTTTAACATTTTGTACTCATCACAAAAATGTACAATTTGTTCGTGTGTTTGTCACTGAACTCCTTTTGGACGACTAGACGGATTTTGATGAATTTTTTCGTGTGTGTTCAAGGGAATTCGAGAATGGTTTAGATTTACTATTTGGTATCATGGAAAATGTTTTTTAATATTTTTTTTATAATAAGTAGTTGTTGATTTTGGAATGTTTCACATTGGATCCGACAGACTGCACTACTATAGAAGCATTAATGTCAAGCAATACGAAGTTTGCTGGGTCAGCTAGATTATATATAATATAAATGAAACCGAATTGAACTTGAATCGATTACAGGATATAACTTAGGTAACTATTCCACAAACTTACATTGTTTTGCAAAGAATACAAGCAGAAGTTTTTTCATTCTCACTATAGAGTCGATATCGAAATAACTATGTTAAAACGTTTTTACTGACAATAAATTTGTATTATTTAAATACCTAATGCGACTTCCTGGGTTTTAAAACAAAAAGTGGGCCAAGAAGGGGCAGTAGGAAAATTATCGGTCATAGCTGAACAATGTTTAAAGGACACAGCAGTGACGCATATTATTGTTTCTATAATACCTATTAATTATACAAATTACAAACAAACGTCTAATAATAAGAGTGAACACAATATGTCGTCTATAAAAACCGAAAACCTTAACCTTACAGTCTTAGTAGTTGAATAATTTAGCACATAATTACTAAATTAGGTATATAAGTATTTTAAAGTAGATGTTTAAATTATTAGACCGTCTTCAGTAAGTATATGTAAAAAAGGATAGATGTTGGTCACGTATGTGGTCTAGCGGTCTGGCATCCGTTTCGAGGTCCCGGGTTCGATCCAATTATCCATCCAAATCCAAAAAAGATAGAAAATGTGTATTTTCAATTTACTAATAAAAATTAACGTTGCCTGGTTGGCGAAAAACACCTTTCTTAGTGTTGATGGCTAGTCGTGAGTGTGTTGGTTTAAAAGATATCCTGACGAAAAATATAATAAAAGGTTTCATTTTTCATTCGACTTAGCGCATCTTGAATAAAGTCTGCTTTTAATACACTAAAACCGTTGATCACCCGTGCTTGTCCGGGTTGCTGAGAAGGAAAGACTATCTGACTCCCTGCCAAGTAGGTAAGAGGCGAGCACTGGTTAAATTAATACAGGTAATTTCCAATAAGACCACTGGTGGTAGAGTGCTGACTGAGACTGCTGGTAGGTGATTATCACACGGCACCGCTCACCTCCGCATCGGGCGGAAGAGAAAGAGTGGATTTCGGAGCGGCGCTCCGCGCGGAGACAGCCTTAACGCGCTTGTGACAAGTTTGATCAATGTCATTGGCAAAAAAGGACACTAATAGACAGAACTCACGGAGCGATTTTGAATCGCGCCCGCGGCGGTCGCGATTCTGCGATTTATTTCAAAACTCACGAGACGGAAAATTTTTGCGGTCCCGCAGAAGCCGCAGTTGAAATTATCGCCCGCAAACTTGGCGGTTGATTATCGCGCGGCCGGCGGTTGTGGTTAAATAATCAGTACAAATAGTGTAAAATGGTTGCCCACAAAGCGACCGCAGAGCGCGCTGTCGCAACCCGCTGAGGCGGCGGCGAAAGATCGCGGCCCGCATGATTAACGGGCAGACGACCGCTCGCGGGAACCGCTAACAACCGCAGGCGCTACAGGCGAAAATCGCATAGTGAAATGCGATCTTACTTTTTGCATATAAAAGAACATTCTACGAACTCTGCGGGCCCGCAACCGCCGTGGGCGCGGGTAAAAACCGCGCCGTGAGTTCTTACTCTAAAGTAGTAGCAATCTGGCTTTTATGGAGTAAAAAAACATAAAAAGATATTATGTTCATTCATATCTAGGTGCGGTTGCGACGAGAGCACCGTTCCACCGCGCTGTCGGGCGGAGTTCGTGCGATAGGTATCTACGGATTTATAACAGGCCAATGCAACTTAAGATCCGCTTCACCGCCTACCGTGGCCATGCGCAGTGCCGTACGTGTTAGTCGCCTATGCCCGGGAAGACCAGTATGCTTTTTCGCTAACCTCTCACATAAAAACAAACGAAAAATGAAGGACCGGAAGGACCGAAGTCCGAATTATCTTGTTTATTTTTTTTATTACTCAAATGGATGAGTTAATTCTGCACTCAGTAAGTCATATGGAAAAATTATAAATACATTTACTCACATTATTCATGTGATATCTTTCAATAGATTTACTAAACAATGTATGTCTAAAAAATGAAACACCTGTTTTAGAAGGATCCTATGTAGACTCACTACCTACATGTTCAGTAGTTTGTTTTTATGATACTGGAAGGCAAACAAGCAGACGGATTTCCTGATGGTAAGAACACCTAAGAGACACCAAAGGTGGTAATGGTGCGTTGCCAAACTGAGCCCGGGATGTTAGACCTCGAGCAAAAGTAAGTTTACCGGCTACCTTACCCTCCAAACCGGAACAAGTCTTGACGTTATGGCGGCAGGAGTAGGTAAGGCGGTGGTGCCAATCCGGGTGAGTCGCTGCGAAACTTTACCACCTAGTCAGATGTCACGGTGTTAGTGACGGTTAGCCTACGCTCGCCTTTTACGAGCTGCCTGGCAGGAAGGCCTAATCTGCAAAGGAACCCGGACCAACACGGACCAAAATAACTAAGCCGCTATTTCATGAAACGTCCTGTCGCCGTCAGTTTCTGAAAAACGAACGTCGAAAATGAAACAATTACGTTTTATTATTATCATTATTTCCTAAGTAAAATGTTTCATCGTCTGTTTACTGAACAGAAAAGTTGGTCGCACTATACTGCTAACGGGTGACGTCATCACATCTCTGTCATAATTTATTTTGTTGTAGATGGTATAGATGGCAAACAAGCTCGTCGTATCGGAGTGTCAGGTCCCTTGGGAGAGATGTTTGACCACGGCCTAGACTCTTACATCGTGTTCTTCATTCCTTACTGCCTGTTCTCTGTTTTTGGAAGAGATGAATTTTCAATGTCCGTTATTAGGTAAGCATGGTAGTTCAGCAATTATAAGTAAAGAAACTTAAAATAAATCAAAACTAGATAACTTGTATCTGTACCTACCACCATAACGCCACTTATTAAATTCAAGACAAAGCTGTCACAGTGGCTCAATGAAAAATGTTTTTACGATATTAAAGATTTGTTTTCCAAATAAAATGTTATTTATAGCTTTAATATTTGTGTTGTAGGTAGGGATGATTTTTTGATATTTTTTTTTAATTTCTAAAATGTGTATGAATTTATTTTATTTCACCAATTAATTAAGCATAATTTTATAAATAATTCTAGTTCAACATAATTACGATACAATAGATTTTTATGATATACGAATTTACAAATCATAATTTGCATGCTAGATCATAGCAAAATAGATATAGATCTCTATTTAACTAATAAGACCTGATTGTTACCCTATTATATGCAAATAAAGAATTATTATTATTATTATAACGTTGGTGCTCTCTATTGCCGTATACTTATTGGTCTAAGAGTAGGTCAACTGATAAATGTACTCACGAAGGAGGTTTTACTTTCACAGTCTAAAATGGCAACGCATTACCATTTTAGATACGCTTAGATGACGTGTATATCTTCAAATCAAGAGATCTGTCTGTTTGTTTGTCGTTCTATTCCATAAAAAAATATTTATCTCCAAATTAAGTAGATTGAATGCTTCTTCTACCGCATCGTTGGTCAAAAGGCTGGCTTACATGCGCCTAACTCCACGGACTGACGGGTAGGCTCGGGTTTGATTTCTGACGGGGGCAGGCATTTGTGTAATGAACATTTAGATGTCTATATTTCCGGGTCTGGGTGTCTACTAAATATATTCTAGTATATATTTAAATAAGTTTATGTATTAGAATCTTTAACTAATACTCATAAAATAAGCTTACTTTGGGATAAGATTATTTTTTGTATTCAACAATGACTTGGCCAGGGATATGTATTTATTTATGTTATGCGTGTTATCCAAATATGTTATACAGACATATTTATTTAAGTAGCTGTTGTCTGCGGCATTGCTCGCGTGGTCCCACAGGAACGTCATTTCGGGGTATAATCTATTCTATGTGTTAATTGCAAGTTCCGATTTTCATAAAATTCGGAACACACATAGAGGGTCTATGTGTGTTCCGAATTTCATGAAAATCGGTTCAGCAGTTTTTGCGTGAAGTAGTAACAAACAAACAAACAGACAAACTTTCGCATTTATAACATTACAATAGTACGAACAACCTTACCAAGAAATACTGGTATCTATTTATCACACAAAGCCCGGATCCTACCAGAAATAGATCCTAAGCCTCGTAAATATTTTGTAGAGTTACCAATAGGCACCAAAGATATTGTAGGTGCGTCGCTATCATGTGGCCGGTCTGTTAAGCCAATTGTCCAAGCCTACCGCTTACTCTATCCTCCGAACCGGAACATGACAATGTCATTATGTCGGCAAGAATAGGTAAGACGATGGATTCCAACCTGGTCAAGTTGCTGCATGCTATCTACCGTGGTATTTTTCGCTAAACACGTCATGTTTTGCCTTCTATAAGATGCCAGGCACGAAAGCAGACATCTTCGACTAGTCGTGCGTAGCCTGGTTGTGCCACTGCCTACCCCTTCAGGGATATGGGCGTAAAGATACTTTTTTTCTTTTTTCTTTATCTAGTATATGGGTTATTGAAACAATTTTTTTTCCAAAAAAATATTGGATTTTATGACTAAAAACAACCGCAGCAGAAAATAGTTGTGAGCGGCAAACAAGCTGACAGACGCTAAGGTACAAGTAACTTTTGTTAAGGCTGTTTATACATTTTCAGAGGTTACCTAATGATTTTGAGCGTCGTTCTCAACTCATATGTAAGTCATTGGGAGAAATATAACACTGGGACTCTATATTTGCCATGGGCGTACGACTTTAGTATGTGGGTACGTATTTTTTATAACTAATGCCTAACTTATAGAGGGCCCGGCAGCTGGGGTCCATGCCCCTGGCAACAAATTCAAACAGCTAACGAATGCAGCACTTATTAATAATGTAAATATGTAAGCACGAAAACTGTTACCGCATTATTAATAAACAAAGATTAAAGTAAGAGTAAAATTAAGTTAATGTTAAAGTCTGTATCGTAGTGTAATAAAGACTGTAATACCAGATTTAACCTTAGAGTACTATAGTCCATGTTTATTAGGCAATAGTTGTTATTCGCGAAGCGCGAATTTTATTAAAATACGTTTTATGTTTGATATTTGAACACATGAATTATTACATTTTAATGATACTTAGACTATTTACAGAAATGTAATGTTTTATAAATTATTTTTCTCTATAAGCAGATAACACTAAGAGCTCAGTTTAACATAAAAGGCTGTGGCCAGATCCGGCTATATAGGTACGGTAAATGATTAGATTACCCGTCTAGGTTGTCTGTGGTCGTCACCATCACTAGCCAAGGCTTTTTGAAGTGAAAACTTCTTTAGCGGCGTTGCGCACTTTTTTTGGAATGGATAGAAACTTCTAAACTCGCGTCAGGACACGTGGCCTGATTCGTAAGACAAAAATTCGTAAGACGGCGCAGTGGTCTTGTTCGTGTTGTCATGTTTGTGTACGATAGCGCAATAAATGTAAATTGTATTCTACCACATAAATGGTAGTACTTTCATACTGATAATTAAAGCAATTCCTGCAAAATTATTCCCTGACCATTCCTAAATATCAAAAATACACAACGTTAATATTCAAGTTCAAATTCATAATATATTCAAATTCAAAGTTCAAGTAACCAATACTCGCCTTTTTTCCGAGCTGCCGGGTAGGAAGGTAGATAATTTATTCTATACAGAGAGAGAGAGAGAGAGAGAGAGAGAGAGCGCGCGAGAGAGAGAGAGAGAGAGATCCACTACCAACTTGGAAAATCATTGCCAAAATCTACGTCTGTTACACTTAATAATATTTTTTATTGTAGGTATCATCTCTTCTTTTCTTTGCCGCTGGTGTTTGGGGACCTCAAGTTTACAAAGTGTATCTGTTTGGTAGTATCAAGTTCATAGACGCATTAGAAGTGATGGTACACTGCACGGGATTATTCTCGACATTACCTATAGCTGTATATAATGTTTATTTGTAAGTATTATACCTAATTTAACCAACTAATTCTATTGCTTCTGTGGTCTAGTGGTCGAGCGTTGGACTTGACTTCTTGAGGTCCCGGGTCCGATCCCTGGTCGGGCAAAAAAATAGAAAATGTGTATTTAAAATTTTCTAATAAAAAATACCGTTGTCTTTGATTGGATATGTGCCCGGTTAGGGATAGGCTTGCCACCTGTTAAATTGTGACTTGGTGTCTTCGGATAGTCATCGGTACCCTGCTTCTGCCTGTGCCTACTGTTTTGGGAATATGACCTACTCCCCGACTTTCTAAAGGTCTGTACCGCATTTTTCTAAAAATCAAAGCGTGATGTTAAAATAATGTACTACTTTATTAATTATAATATTGGCAAATGGAGTTTCACCAAAGACCAAACCGAAAATTACTATATGACCTATAACTTTCCTCGAGTACTAAAGAAACTCTTGGTGTAGGATAAATTTATGAAATTTCTAATATTTTTGTTGACAACACATTTAAACACAACTCACTGAAAAGAGATGGGGTCTAGGATAAAAGTTTATTAAGCGGTAACAGATTTTCACGCTTTCTATATAGACGCACAAATTATATTTTACCCTGCCCACAACTTGAACGAGATAGCTCCAATGTTTTTTTATTCTAAGAATGAGAAAGGCAGAAAACTTCTTGATCCTTAGAGATAGCATACCTTTTGGTTCTTGTCTTATTAATGTCCACAAAGTAGGGACAATATTCAACAGTTATTCAAGAGTTGAGGTGTTTGAATGAGCCAAGTATGACAAAGCAGTAGAGTTCATTAGGAGCTAGCTAGGTACCAAGCTAAAAGTTGTCTCTACTCTCTATATACGTCCAAATAATAATGTTCCCGAAACCAACTTTAGGAATATAGGTTAAATCCTTAGCAAGTCAAATTATGAGAGTAGTCTTTGTACAGAGAGCGATCATAAACTAAGAATAATATATGACAGTACATCTGTATATTGAATGGGACCGGTGAACAAGAAGTCCATTAAAATGTTCAGTGAAAATTAACGTACAAAACACAGTTTTGCCACTACAAGGTAAAAGCATATTTCGTCGTAGCTTTCACCCTGAGCTTCGAATACATGTAAAATTATATCAAAAAAAAAAGTAAAAAAAAAAGTATCTTCACGCCCATATCCCCGAAGAGGTAGGCAGAGGTACAACCAAGGCACCCACGACTAGCCAAAGACACTAAGTCCCATAATGTGATAGGTGGCAAGCCTATCGCCAACCAGGCACATTTCCAATCCCGACCAACATTTTATTTAATTAGAAAATTGGAAAAATCCAATTTTCTTTTTTGTTGGCCGACCCGGGATTCGAACCCGGGACCTCATGCAGTCAAGTCCAACACCCGGACCGCTAGACCACAGAGGCAAAATTATATCAACCTTTATAAATTATGGTACATATGTTATTCTCTTGTATAGATTGTGAAGTTTTATCGTAATCCATTTTGTAATTTTTGTGTGAATGAGTAACAAAGATCCAACTATCTGCTTGACAAACTTTTTTAATTAATACTTATAGCAGGATCTTCGTTGAAACCTTCAGATTCTGGAGTAAATTATATGTAAAACAACTCTTTTGATAGGGCATATAAACGAGGCAAGTGTAAGACGACATCTGTCATATCAGCAGTAAGACCAGTGTGGCCGATTTTAATATTGTCACTTGTTACGACGGCATGGGCGGTGAAATCCCCAAACAGTATTATCGAGAGGGACCCCCGGGCTTTCTTGCTTGTTTTCGGAACCCTATTCAGTAATATAACTGTAAGTATATCTTTGTGGACCTATACGTCTATAATAATATAGCTGTATATTAATTTATCTTTTCTGTATATACTAATCTTTCAAGAAAGTACCGGGATAAGATCTATAATACACAACTGTTATTTATCAAAATTTATTGCAGCACCTTTGGTTTTCACCCTCAGAAACGATACACTTACGTTAACAAATAATCTAATTATCAAAACATTTTTTAAACGTTGTGAGAATCCCGGCAAGAAAAAAACTCAATGCCGCGAATCTACCGATTGAAAACGGGTGCCACCAAAATAAAAATTTGAATTTGGAACATTATACAAATAATCCATAAAGCATCCCCGATACTTTTTTGACTGAATGTATATTTTACCTACTGCAAAAAGAACGGAGTTATCAATTCGAATTCAAGTCTTTTTTTATAATTGTTACACGATCATTGGCAATGACAAACATATTTTAGGATTTTTGGGGAAGGTAGACCATAATTCTGAGGTGATCGCGTATAAATTTAATCACGATCCGATTAGCGGTTTTTGACAAGATATCGTCAAGATGCAACGAAAATTATACATAACTAGGCATAACTGATAACACTAAAATTAAAAAATAATAATCCATGACAAAACGTAGGTTTAGATGTAACGTAGCTAACCACCATTTCAATTATGTCAGTTTTCCAACCAAAAAATCCGCATCGAAATCAGCCCATCCGTTTAAAAGTTATTATGCTACAGACACAAGCACGACATACTTGTTACATTTTTTCCCGTCAGGAGTTAAATAACGTGGTAAGTTACTCCTACCCCTCTGTTGGTAAGTTTATCGGTTAGCATACCCTCCAAAACGGAATACGAGAATCGGGAAATCAAATGTGTCAATCCTAACGAGTTGCTGCATAGCATTCTACTGTTATAGTCAGTGTTGACTAATTGCTTGATGTGCGAATAACCTAGTGTCCAAATGACTGGATCATTTATATCTGTATATTAATATGTGATGCCCTTTTTACCACCTTTTTACGAAAATTTGAATTTGAAAATTTACGAACGAGCATAAAATTTGGCACACTTATACTTTATGTGTAGGAGAAGTACAGAACGCTAATATTTTTCAAAAATAATGCTTATAAAGTAAATTAAATCAATAAATAAAACATTACCATGCACTTGACACACACAAACAAATATATTGATGATAACGATAAAAGATCACAGATGGCGCAGTTTTGAAACAAAGTAGTTGGTTTTGAGAAATAAAGATGGCGTTCTTATCAACAAGATATTAAAATTTCTTATGGTCGAATTTCGAGCAATAGGCGACCACTATATATATAATACATTTAAGAAAAGAAAACACATGCATTTCAGAAAAGTATTAATACTCAAACTTCCAATGTTATAGAGCAGGTTGATTGTAGCGGAGATGAGCGACCAAATTTGTGACACGATATGTTGGATCAATATACCATTTATAACAGCTGCAACCCTGGCTATGTGCTTTCCAGTGTTGGAACTCTATGTTTTATATGCTCTTGTGGTGTTTTCGATTGGCGCTCATGTGCACTATGGTGTTTGTGTGGTAAGAAAAAAATTACTTATTACTTGGTAAATATATGTTTTTTTAGTTTTCGGCAAAGACGTTAACATTTGCCACTAGTCAGTATTAAGTTTGCATTAAGATACTCGATTTAGTGAAATCGGGCTTGAGTTTTTTTTATTATATTGGAAGGCAAACTAGCCGACGTATTTCCTGACGGTAAAAAATTCACCGCCGGCTAAAGGGAACAAGGCATTGCCAACCTGAGGCCAAGATGTTAGGCCTCAAGCAAAAGAAAGTTTACCGATTACCTTATCCTCCGAACTGGAACACGTCAACGGCAAGCACTGACGTTATGGCGACAGGAATAGATAAGGCGGTGGTACCAATCCGGGTGAGTCGCTGCGAAACGATCATACCAGACTACATACTAGACGACATACCAGATTACGACTATCTTCCTTCACGATGGCGCCAAAATTCTCGGTGCCAAACTTATTACTTGCGTAGTTATTACTTATACTATTTGCTTGTTAGCTGTTAAGTTGTCTGGAGTGGTAAGTCAAAGATCAGTTTTGTGATTACGTAAATGTAGATTTACTTACGTTGAAATCATGTTACAGGAAATGTATAAAGTCAGGAATTTTGTAAAACTCATGATAACAAAAAGTCTGTTAAATATAGCAATCGTCTCACAACGAAACGATATAGGCCCCATATTTATAACCTATCTAAGATAAGAGATCGTCCTATTTTGCGGTATTTAACAAAAATATCTCAGCAACAAGACTCTAGAAGGCCTATCTTTACCTGTACATTGGCCGATACAAAAGCAAATCTTTGGGCTAACTTTACTGATAGATAATTTCAGGGTATATTTTTTTTAATAACTCAGAACAAAATTGTCCATGCTTGTTTATTTATATTTCATGCTTTACTTTATATTTAACATTTGGTTAAAATTTAATACATTGATAATGACATTTAATACTGATTTAAAATCATTTTCTATAACATGTAAATTCTTAGCATACAACCGGTTTTATTAATTAATGTACGAGATGTTACTTTTTTTAATTTGAAAATTAAACAGGCCAACAACATATTTTTAAAATCTTTTTTAATAAGTTTCCTTTAATCTAGCATATTTTTGGGTACTGAAGGCAAAACTCATTTTTTTTAATTTATACTTATTTAAAAATTACAAAAATTATTAAAAAACTAATGGTCATAGTTTACAATTTACATTATACATAAACACATATATTATGCATGTACATATTCTTACGCCAAGTCCTTGCGTGGTAGGCAGATTGTATTGAGTGCTAAGTGTTCCTAAAAACCTGCCTACCTTTCTTCACATTCGTTAGTCTTTTTATACAAACATTTTCGGTGATTCTTGATACCATCCTCGGATAATAACCAAGCGATTTGACCATGGAATGTCAACGTACGTATTGGTTAGAGAATGTCACTATACGTATGTCTCCCCGAGTACGTAGTAAGTATTGTATCTATTATTAATATCTTGTATCTATCCAAATTCGTATTGTATTTCTGTTTTGTTAATATTTTATCTGCCATTCTTTCCATACGACTGAACAAACAAACTATGCTATTTCTTTTTACATACTTATTTAATTTTTAACCAACATTTACTTTTAACCCTACTAGTTCTCTGATCTCGCTATTGCGAATGACTTCAGCGAATGTAACATCACAGATTTCCGGTAGCGCTATCATTTCGACCATTTTAACTTCATAAATGTGATTTTTTACATCTTAATAACGCGGCACAACATGTAACTTGAACAGGAAAAGTGGACGAAATCTATTTTCGTTTAGTATTCTATGTGTTATATTTTGGCTATTGTTACTATCTTAACCCAAATGACAACAGAATTTGATAAATGTTGTTTGACTAAGAAATTCGGACATCTATATCAGTTACACTAACGTCTTTTTTTATAATATTGGAAGGCAAACAAGCAGATGGATTTCCTGATGATAAGAAATTCACGCCTCTTAAGCCTCTTCTTAAGCCTCGAGCAACAGTAAGTTTACCGGCTACCTTACCCTCCAAACCGGAATACGTCATGACGTTATGGCGACAGGAATAGGTAAGGCGGTGGTACGAATCTGGGTGAGTTGCTGCGAAACTCTACTACCAAGTCAGATGTCACGGTGTTAGTGAAGGTAAGCCTGTGCTCACCTTTTACGAGCTGCTTGGCAGGAAGGCAGATGGTCTACTCTGCAAAGCCCGGACCAACACGGGGAAAAATAATAACAACAAATAAATAATTTTCGACTTGCAAAGTCATAATCAAGTGTTCTTAGTCTCAGAAATACCTAAACTGATTATGGAAAGACTTTTAATGGCAGATGAATTTAAAATATTAATCTTGGCTAAACAGCCAACATGAAGGACTAAAACTTAAAAAATATAGACGGAGACACACGTAACAGCTATTGTAGTTCTAGAAATGATTGAATTGTTTATAAGTCAAAAAATATTTTGTTTGCAGGTTCGACAGATGTGTGACTACTTTAATGTGAAATGTTTTACAGTCCCTAAGTCGAAAAGAAAGTAATCGTGTAGAGAAACAGTTTTTTATTTTTATAAAATAAAGTTATTAGAATTTTACACGTGTTTTATTTTGAATATTAAGTAAAGGTTTATTTTTATAATATTAGAAGGCAAACAAGCAGACGGATTTCCTGACGATAAGAAATTCACCGCCGGCTAGAGGCACCCAAGGTAATGGTGCATTGCAAACCTGAGGCTAAGATGTTAGGCCTCGAGCAAACGAAAGTTTACCGACTACCTTACCCTCCGAACTGGAACACGTCAACGGCAAGCACTGACGTTATGGCGGCAGAAATAGGTAAGGCGGTGGTACCAATATGGGTGAGTCGCTGCAAAACTCTACCACCTAGTCAGATGTCACGGTGCTAGTGACGGTAAGCCTATGCTGAATGCTCACCTTTTACGAGCTGGCAGTAAGGCAGATGGTCTATTCTGAAAAAGGAGCCCGGACCAACACGGGGAAAACTATTAAAATTATGATAACTAATTTTTAAATATCAAAACTCGATATTTTTAGGGTGTACTAGCTAATGCTGGCGCTTCCTTTAGTTTTGTAGAGTTTAAATCTATCCTTACTTGTTCCATTTGTCACAACGTTAATAAGCTAGTGTATTTTTTTTAAATTGTCGTCATCAAACTTATACAACACTTTTGACATCCCAACTTGTAATAGAAACACGCCATTTTTGAGAACTTTCATGCCTAGCAGTTGAACTAGACGACATCCACCGTACCTACTATATTAAATATGTACCATCTAAATAATTAAAATTTAATTGCAACTGACATTCTTATCGAAACAACCTAAGGCTGTAATAATCAACAGCAATTCTCGTAAATACCACTTTTAGGCAAAATGGGCGGGGAAACTTTGCTGGCAAAACCGCGTAGAGCTTTCCGCCCACCCGCCTAAAGCTTTTCTATAAAGCTATTTCTACATCATTTTTTATTTAATCTACTTATCAAAATAGAGTGTTTTCTCAGTGATGTAAGATAAAACCAACCTGCTTTCCAACTCATCCCGATAATACCAGGTATGTATAAAGCAAAAATATGACACCATGCCACAATCTAATTCATGAAATAATACGTAATATAATACAAAATAGCAAAAAGAGCAGTCTGATATTGCAAAGCAAAAATCAGAATAAGTTCTCTAATAAGTGTGATAGAGATGAGTATACTTGCACAGTTAGTCCCCCAACTCCGTCTTTAAATTATACGTTCTCATAGCCTTGTAGCGGGTCGGATGTTCCCATAAATGTTGCAAGCGACGTTTATATTTAATGTATTTTTGACTCTACTATGTTGGTATAGAGTTTAGCTCGGAGAATTGGAAAGTGGTAGTTATGATGTTTTAATTTTGATCAGAAATATAGTAATGGGGGGTGCTGGACATGGACACCGAAGTCGGGGTTTAGAATTTCAGTACAGCTTCGGATAGCTGCGAAGCACTGCTTTGTTAGTTGATCAATTGTTTATCAAGATATTTTTTTTATCTATACGCGTTCGAAATTTAAAAACCGGATCGAAACAAAATCGTATCGAAACCAAAGCCTATTAAATTTCATTGTGAACTGTATGTGTGTTTGTGTTTTTATACGTGATTTGTTTGCTGATTTTTTGTGATAGGTAAGTGAGGTGTAAAATTAACAGTTTTTGATAAAACTCTGGTGGTGTGATAAACATTGGCATGGTTTTGTAGATGAGGCGCATGTTTCGGACTTTTTGGTCGATTAGTATAAATTAAATACCAAATGTAGCAGTTATGAAGACAGTAAGGCTGGAGGTAATATTTAAAAAGTTAAACATGTTTTAATGAGAAAACATACAATTAAAACTTATGAATTAAATCAAATCCTTTCTTTCTTCTCATTATTAAGCAATATAAAAGTTTAGAAGACGATCTTTTAAAAATGTATTATACAATAAGTAGATACTTAGGTGTAACTTACTAAAATAAAATTAGGGTACAGGTAATATAAATATACCTAATGCAGATTTACTGTTTTATGAAAATTTCGTTTTAAACTTAGTCAAACTAATAAAGAATTAGAAGTTTATTTATTAAAATTAGAAAATATCTCAAATTCTGTTAACGATAGAATCGAAATACCTATAATTGACTACAACAAATATTTTATGGTGAGAGATGAAATAATCAATTAAAAATTTATACCTGTTTTACCTATAAACAAAGTAAATAGTTGTATAATTGTATGACTACATCAATAATTAATAGGTACACCAACCTTAATATACAAAGTACATGGCAGAAGTAGGAACAATAAAGCTGTTTTTTATAATATAGGAAGGTAAACAAGACTACTAATTACTCGATTGTAAGGAATATTATACTTACTTATTTATTTCATAGTTAATATAAATCTCAATGTGAGTGTTGCGTTGTCAATCTGAGGCTGGAAAGTTGCTTAAGTATTTCACAACCATTTCAGGCGATTTTGATTTTTAAATTATATATTCCAATCATATAAATGACTATCTGTACTCGCATTTGCTCGCGTTACATTTAATATGTTTACTGATTGATATGGAATATTATTTCAAATAAAGACTTCTTTGTATACCACATTAAAAAGGATAAAAACTTTAAACCCTTATTTCACTCCCTTATGAATAGAATTTACAGAAACCCTTAAATACGTATTTTCTTATTTTTAATAGCCCAAAAATAAAAATAAATGTTTTTATTTTTGGGCAAACTAAAAATAAAATTGTAACTTCAAAAATTACGGTCTTTCTTACAAACTTTCAACCCCTATTTTACCCTATCAGGGGTGGAATATCCGAAATTCCGTCCTTACTGTGTGTCTACTCTATTAAACGACCCTACTCAAGAAATTTCATATCTATAACTTTAATACCTAGGTAATTTCTGCTCGGCGATGATGATTCAGGCAGTTAGGACATTTTTTTTATAAAAAGTATCTTCACGCCCATATCCAAGAAGAGGTAGGCAGGGGCACAACCAGAGCACCCACTACTAGCCGAAGACACTAAGTCCCCCACAATGTGATAGGTGGCAAGCCTATCGCAAATCGGGCTCATATCCAATCCCGAGCAACATTTTTTTTTATTAGAAAATTGGAAAAACCAAATTTTCTTTTTGTTGCCCGACCCGGGATTCGAACCCGGAACCTCATGCAGTCATGTCCAACCCCTGAACCGCTAGACCACAGAGGCCAAGTATAGATAAATGAAATTAATACTCAAGCAAAAGCTGTAATAGAGGTGTAGGTATATCTATTACTATTTGAAATATTTTACGGATTTTGACGGAACTTTAACTAGCAGATAGCTGAAGTTACACGGAATATGCAACGGCAATTTTTTATCCAGATTTCTTATGCAGCTCCAGTAATAAATTTTTTTAAGTGACTGTAATGTGTTGCTAACATTGTCGTTCTTACAACTTCACCGGACTATGAAGCAAATTTGTTTTAATTGCGAGTGAAGCTCTAGGTAACACCGAGTTATAAATAACCTGAAAAAGAAAAGAGCTTTAGTTTAACATGTTGACTAACTAATCTTGAAAAAAGATACTTTAAATTTAGGACTTTTTCCGTGCTTGCGGGAAAAATTGTCATAGGTATGTCTCAAAGACAAAAAGCGGGAGACAAAAATTTTAATCAAATCTTTGTCTAAGGTAAGATTTTATATTTAAAGATTGTGAAAATTTCGTATTTAAAACTTATAGCTTATCGGCCTATGTTAATAATATGTCTCTAAAGATGGATTTCAAGCAATCTAGATAGCTGCGTATCCGCCGGCCTATCCTAAACCTAATTGCCATATTTATCCTGTCCACAGATATGTCATTGGCAAGCGATAACATAAAAATGGATCAAAATATCAATCTTGGACAGCAAGTTTTGGATTAGGATTGATTATTAATATTGGCCGTATGTTGCTATCAATCAGCCTAAACTCAGACAGTTTAGCATTTGACAACGGCTTTTGATATTACACAACTTAGCATAACATTTCAGTAACAAGTCTGTCATGATCAATACCCTAGTATAAGAAATTGTAACTTTGCGTATTAAAATTCATATTAGTTTCAGTGCCATTTATAATTTTAGATACGTTTTTAAATTTATAAATCAATTGCTGTTCGTTAGTCTCGCTAAAACTCGAGAACAGCTAAACCGATTTGTCTAATTTAGTTTTGAATTATTTGTTCAAGTCTTGGGAAAGTTTAAAAGATTATAAAAGGGGAAAAACTACAAGGAAATTAAGAAAAACAATATCTTAAGTTTTCCCATCGCCGGGACAGCTAGTTTATAAAAAAAAATTATAATAAAAAAATGTAGTCTCCAAAGAATTAATAAAAAGTTGTAGATAGTTTATTTTATTATTAGAGTTCAGACTTTTTATTAGATTTTTTTAGAAAATTTCTACTAGTATTTATTTATATTAAGAAATCAAATTCATGTCCTAATGTTCAAAATCCTATCAAAATTAGTCTAATTATTTTCTTGTGGTTCAGCATCCACGAACACACAGGAATTGAAAAAAGGCTGTGTACCTATTCACAAGCGTCTAGGTAACGTATCCCAATTATTTTCAAGCTATGTTTTAAAATAATGTTTTCGTTTGTTAGACAGCTAGTGAGGTATAAAACTTGTTACTGAATATTAAATAAGTTACATAAATAACTAACTAAGAACATACATGACTTTAATGAGAATGCAATAATGTAATATTATTAAGCAAAAATTATTATGGAGACGGAAGGTGACTATCGGAAATCATTTCGCTCATTTGATAGGTAGGTGTAAGAAAACCCACTGCTATGCACAGTCCTTACAAATAAAAGCCCTTTCATTCCGTAATACCTTCTTTTTTTATGATATTGGAAGGCAAACAAGTAGACGGATTTCCTGATGGTAAGAAATTCACGCCGCCTAAAGACACCAAAGGTGGTAATGGTGTGATGCCAACCTGAGGCCGGGATGTTAGGCCTCAAGCAAAAGTAAGTTTACAGGCTACCTTACCCTCTAAACCAGAACACGTCCGCGTCGTGACGTTATGGCGGCTGGAATAGGTAAGGCGGTGGTACCAATCTGGGTGAGTTGCTGCGAAACTCTACTACCAAGTCAGATGACACGGTGTTAGTGACGGTAAGCCTATGCTCGCCTTTTACGAGCTGCCTGGCAGGAAGGCAGATGGTCTATTCTGCAAAAGGAGCCCCGACCAACACGGGGAAAATGCCTTCTATGGACAGACATCTCTTTTACGATATTATATTGATAATAACGAATAAAAAATAATATAAAATATATAAGACGAGCTTTTCTATTTAAGATAATTAAAAAAAACTCTATTATGAAAGGTATTATATTATAATAAAAAATACAGAAGGTAGAGTAATATAAGTAAAACAAATTAACATAAAAAATATGTATTAACTAGCTGTTAATTGTTGCATTAAATTAATCTTTTAATTCATAAATAATACTACTAGCTAAAGATGAAAAAAAATTATATGAGTATATAAAAAGGTTTCTAAAAACAAGTTTGTAAAAAGGTTGTTTTATAAAAAGCTGTTCCCAAGTTACAGTGAAATAGCAAACAAAGATCAACATTTAATTGTAAAAGAAAAGATTTTACAATTGTTATTAACACAAATGTTAATAGCCCAGTTTTAGATTGGTGATGTTCATTTATATCAGAGGTTCCCAAACTTATTTCATCTAATGCCCACTTTGAAAATCAGTTGTTTTGTAGCGCCCTCCATCTCGTTTTTTTTCATGTCAATAACCTCAATAGTATATTTGTTTTGCCTGGAGTTAAAAAAAACATTTTTATTCAAGATTTATACCGCCCCCTCTAGGCTTGCAGCGCCCACAAGGGGGCGTTATCGCCCACTTTGGGAAAGGCTGATTTATATCTTTGACATGATAAGCGGCGCCTATTTCTATTAATTCCGAATAATTGTGGAGGACTGGTGGTAATAACAGCTTATTAAACATATAAATAAAATATTTATTTAAAATATAAATAAGTGCTGTGATTTTAATTATAAAATATATAAAAATATTTAATTTCTATCAATTTAATTAAATAATTGCATCTACAATATAGTAGAATATGCTAGTATGCTTAAATATGTTTTTAACAAATTTTTAACACTCTTACCTATTTCGCAAGTAAATAATTTTCATTACACCAATCAATCTATTGATTACTACTATAATAATTATTCTTAAGAATATAATTGTTAATAATTAATGTTCTTAATAATATAATTATTAAGAAACATAAAAATGGAAAAGATTGTCCCGAACTCCGGAAAAGTGATAGATACTTAAAAATTAAAAAAAATATATTGTTTTAAATATCAAACCAGTTTAGTTAAAGGATTAAAAAAAATGTTTAAAAAGAATTATCATCATGCGGGTAAAATATTATCAATTTTATGTTTTAACAATACACTTCAAATTTACATATCTAACTATTAATATTATAACTATGTTTCATGTTAGATTTTTTTTACGCAGACGGCTCTTTTGATTGTAATAAAAAAGCGCCGACAAAGCTCGTATCTTATGCCAAATGAGCCAGTAGTGGTAAATTACTACAAGTTTTTGTTACTGTTTACACAAAAAGCGAATTGAGTGTTACAACAATCAAACCATTGGGCTGATTATGTATATCAGTTGCCAAATAAAATAGAAAGTGTACATCAAATAGCTGTCAAATGACATATTTTATATTTGCTATCTCCAGTGACCAACAGAAATACAATAGAGATAGCAAACACAAATGACGTCACTTGATGTACACTTTTCCATTTTGAGTTGGCAACTGAGATACATAATCAGCACCCAGGTTTTGTTAATTGAAGTAGAAGTTGATAGCTTTCCACGATTCGGGCTGAGCACTCTGCTCGGCCCAAAATAGTCCGGTGAAGTTGTAAAAACTGAGGTTAGCAACATATCGGCCATTTAAAAAAAAGCTTTCGACAAAATATGAACAAAAACTTTTTAGACCAACACCAATTAAACCACACAATAAAAAATAAGTTTGAACAAAGTAGTGTTTAGAAACAGTTAGGTTAAGTTGTTATTGAAAATTCGGATTTTTTTGAAGTAGGTAGGAAATAGACCAATTCTATTACTTAATTTTAGTAAGTAATAAATAAAAATTATGTAACTGGTTATCGAATTGAAATTAACATTACAAGTATCGGGCTCATTTCAAAAGAGTTTCTCTAATATAGACAAAGTTTAATTCCTCATAATCAAAGTTACGTTGCTTTTAGAGTATCACAAACAGTTTAGTTAAACATTTTCTTTATTGAATTAATGGCTGCAGAAATAAGTAAGGAGGTCATGTCAATCTGGAAAAGCTGCAGCTCAGCAACCTCCAAGAAATAAAACATGATTATATAAAATTATAGCAGATTTTTAAAAACATCTTATAAATTATTTGTAAATCAATACGATTTAGATTTATTAAAAATTTGATCATAGTGGCCTTTCTGGTGTACTCCCCGTGTTGGTCCGGGCTCCTTTGCAGATAGAACATCTGTCTTCAATCCAGGCAGCTCGTATAAGGCGAGCATAGGCTTACCGTCACTCACGCCATAGCATTTGACTAGGTGGTAGAGTTTCGAAGCGACTCGCCCGGGTTGGTACCACCGCCTTACCTATTCCTGACGCCATATCGTCAGCACAGTTGACGTGTTCCGCTCCGGAGGATAAGGTGGCCGGTAAACTTACCTTTACTCCAGACCTAATATTTCGGGCTCAGGTTGGCAACGCACCATTACCACCTTAGGCGGCGTGAATTTATTACTATCAGAAAATCCATCTGCTTGTTTGCCTTTCAATATTATTAAAAAAAACTGACAACTAGGTGAGAGAATGATTTTCACTATCATATTACAATATTACTTTATATTATAATGAGATTTAGCGACTTCGGCTAGTCATGAGTGCCCTGTTTGCAAATGTGCCTACCTCTTCGTGGTTATCCAGGGAGGTGAAGGAGTTTAGAAGCTATAATGCCACAGACAAGCATTCATACAGACACAGTGACAGTTACCACTCCTCTGTTTCGTCCTAGTACTTTTGTCTTCGGCTTATCCCGCCCATTTAAATTTGTTCTCTACCACGAAATCGATAAGACATCGGGATAAAAAGTAGCGTAATATATCTTTCTCTTATAAATTTATAAATGAGTTAAGCGTAGTTACAACGCAAGGTTTGAATTCCCCATACAGGTCCTTTGTGGGCTATGCAGGACCTGTGTTAGGTTATGCAGATCCTATATTGCGTTATATAAGTTCTATGGTTAATTGTACAAATAGGACTCTTTTTTAAGGATAGACATAAGCAATTTTTTTTCTTACAAAGAAACTCGATACAGGAAATTAACATCCCTGTCGGTTTATTTGTCACACCGATATCAAAACGAGGTAGTAGAGTTGCAACAATCGACGGATTATTTTGAGTTTTAATACGATTCGTACTACATAAACGAATATATTTGTTGTATGCTATACAAAAGTGTCAGAGCTCGCCACTATCGTGTTTTCAACTGCACCATTAATGTAGTCTTAGAAACAGCTGAAAACGCCAGATTTAGATTGGCAAAGTACCGTTACAACTTTTGTCGTTTTATTAATAAACATAGATTAAAATACTACAAGGTTTAACTTGACATTAAGTAATTATATTATATTATCTATAATCTCATTCTAAACCTTGAAATACTTTACTCTGTATGTTTAATGTTTATATTTATATGTTAGATATGTATTTATATTTGGTGCAAATAGGAACAAGTAGGTATCTACCTATTGCTTATCAGCAGGAAATCGGCCAGTTTGCTTATAAAATGTAATATAGACCATACTTTGTCAAACAGTTGAAAATATCAAAAACGGCAAATAGTATTAAATTTTATTTATATTTTTTTATATGTAGCCATTATAGTTTTCAACCTCGAAATATAACCCTCAAATATTGTGATAATATCAGTGATTTCTATTTATATATTTATATTGATTATTAACATTTATAAAAATAGAAAACTGTATTATGTACATTGAATTTATTTACATAAAGGAAAAAACGAATGAAAAAAAGCGATATAACAAACACATTTTTAGAATTTAGTCTATTTGTCATTTTTTTGTCTGTGTCCCGACCGCGATTCCCGTCGAATCTACTAAACCGATTGTAACGAAATTCAGTAGGTATACACTCTACGTTTCGAGGAAGGTTAACAGCTTTTTTTCCACATTACAAGAAAAAAGTTAGTATCACGCCCATATTCCCGAAGAGATAGGCAGAGGCACAATCAGGGCACTCACGATTAGCCGAAGTCCCACAATGTGATAGGTGGCAAACCCATCACCAACCGGGCACATGACCCCTCCCTGGCTACGTTATTTTTATTGGAAAATTTAAATATACATTTTCTAGTTTTTTGTTAGTGCCCGACTAGGGGATCGTACCACGGAACCTCAAGAAGTCAAGTCAGACGTTGGACCGCTCGACCACAGACGCGACCAGCTTACTGAATAACCAAAGATAGCATCAGCTGTATATTAACGGTACTCTGATTTCATTTAGCTATCCTCTTTCATCGTCATCTTCATTATTTTGTTTTGTAGTAAGTGTTTTGCAGGTTATCCCTTTTTTACTAAGTCATAAGTTTTATAATTTAATCGTGAATAAATTAGTGTTATTTTTTTTCAACAGGCCGTTGTCATAATCACAGACGAAGTCGCGTTTACATCTAGTGTTAATAAAATAAATTTCAACTTTTATTTACAACAAACCCAATAACTGAAAAGAAATCTGTTAATAATGATTTAAAAGCAAACTTTTTAATAAGTGAAGTAGTTATTTCATAAATATTAAAGCTTTCTCATATCCAACATAAAACTTAATTATTGTGATAGGATCAGCGATTTGTTTTATAAATTAAGTATGTTTTAATAGCCATCGTAGACATGAACGCTAAGCATTCTGCTTAATTAAAATTATACAAGTCGTTACGAGTAAAAAGTTGGACTATAAAACTTAAAATCATTAAACTTATTACATTTTTTCTTCGCTAGACATATCAGAATGAAAATCTTAGTAATGTATTTAATGTACATTATAAAAAAATTATACATCCATACTTCCATACTAACATTATAAACGCAAATGTCTATATGTCTGTTACGCTTTCAGGGCTAAACCGTTGAACCGATTTTATTAAAATTTGATATGCACAAAGTTGGAGACACGAGCTTAAAAAGGGCCTATTTTATTTTCAAATATCAACCCTTAAGGGACTGTAGTGGGGGTTGAAAGTTTGTATAAAAATGTATTCTTAACTTAGTCGGGGTTAACACGTATATCTGGATAAAACTGAAAACAAACAGAAACTTACAACTAGTAATCAACCTCAAATTATTTAAGTAAATAAATTTGTGTCAGAACCTTGGTCTATATCCAATGGGACTTATTTATTTAAGTTCTACAAAATTGTACAAGGCATGCAAATTCAATCAAGTAGGTATCAGAACTTTTTTACATCAACTAACTAATCTTGTCAAAAAATGGCGGGAACTTACTACATATATTTAGGAAATCATCACTAAAGTTATTTATTATAACAAAAGTAAATATTCATACCAAAGAGTAATTGCTTTTATTTTTGATGTCTTTTTTAATGCGTCTGTCTTTTTGTCTGGATATAGCTAGGACTAGGAGGCTCATCAATGACAGTATGACAACGTGTTATAAAAATATGTTTTACCAGATATCTTGACGGGTTTCTGAGAAAGAGCTAAAAAACTTATTCGCGGGAATAGACGCAAGCAACATCTAGTACCTATGTATATAAAAAAATACAGACAAAAGTATTTAAATACGAGCGTCTTTGTATCGGGAATAAAACCCAAGCCTCACGGAAGGATCGAATTTAAGGTACAAGCTAACCTACTCGGCCTACAAAGATATTTCTCATATGCATTAAACATGCATCACATTTTGAAATAAAAGTTTCTAACTTCAGCAGGTGCTAAAAAACAACTTAGATGATTATTCGTCGCCTCTGTGGTCTAGCGGTCCGGGTGTTGGACTTGACTGCATGAGGTCCCGGGTTCAAATCCCGGGTCGACTAACGAAAAGAAAATTGGATTTTTCCAATTTTCTAATAAAAAAAAATGTTGGTCGGGATTGGAAATGTGCCCGGTTGGCGATAGGCTTGCCATCTATCACACTGTGGGACTTAGTGTCTTAGGCTAGTCGTGGGTGCCTTGGTTGTACCTCTGCCTAACTCTTCGGGGATATGGGCGTGAAGATACTTACAAGATGATTATTATGATGAATTTGTGATTCCACACTAAAGTGTAACCGAAGTTATGAACAGTACAAAAAATCGAGGAATTTTAAACATGAACGAAACAATCCGTACGGTTTTACTAAACACATGTTTTATAAAACCCGACATATTTAGGAAACGAGCCTCGTACAACTGAAGTAAAAACTAAAACAAATCAAGTGAAAATTCATAAACATCGATGTCGATATTTAGGAATGATTTCCATAGCGCAATTTCGACATTCAGATTTAGTTTTATTATATGATACCTAAAAATAACTATAAAATTAAATATTTTAAATAAATAATAAAGTATCTAAGAACTATCTTAAAGATATTAGCATTTTAATAAAAAATCTGCATCGAAATTGGTCCATCGGTTCAAAAGTTATGATGCCACGGACAGACAAACATCCACCCTCACAGACAGGTCAAACTTCTTATCACCCCCCTTTTTCCGTTTTTTAAATGTAAAATGTTATTTAGTAATACATTTTTTTTGATACGCTTATGTTTAGAATATGTTAATATTTCATATTAATTAAAACTATTTTTTATTTGGATTATTATTAGTTTGATAAAGTTCACGAGGAAGTAAGGAAGTTTTGATTATTAAGTGTTTAAAAATCTATGAAAACTAAATAAATATGTTTCAGTTGCATAGGTAGGTACCTACTCAGATTGAAATAAACTGAAAACAGACTAATTCACGTTTTGAATTTGAATTTCCAGGTCTATTACCTACGTTTCTAAAGGAGAAGTAAATGAACGTTATTATAATTATATTATATTATACAGCACGTTTAATAACGAATAATACAAAGTATCATAACATTTTTTTTAAGTTTATCTAAGTTTTATTGATAAAAAAACTGATTATTGCGGAAGCTTACTAGGATCAAATATATATTTAAGAGGCGAAGTTAATGTATAAAAAATAATTTGGAAATACTCACCTTCAACTTAAGCGATATGTTAGGCTATAAATTTGAATAATATGACAATCAAAATTCTTTACAAGTAATTAAAAGAAGGACAAATAAGAATTGCAGATATTTTTATTATGATCGGGTGATTGGAGTATTTGTCAATACATGTGGAAAAAACCAATAAAGAAGCGTGAAATTTGTTTGCCATCTACCATTTTAAACTGAAGAGTTTCACTTAAAATCTAAGCAAAACTAAATTTAAATCATTATATTTTTTGGAATACCCTCAATATACAGACAGTTATTACTATAATGAAATCTTAATATATAATATAAATTACGTGTCATGTTGTTTGTCTGCGATGGACTATGGATAGGATGGCTTACATCTCAATTTATGATCAAAAAAATTACCATCCAAGCGAAGCCGGTACAAACAGCTAGTAGAATATAAAGTAAAAAGTATGTAGATATATTCATGTTGGTATCCCCGAATAGGTAGTCAGTGATACAACCAGTACACCCACTATTAACCGAAGGTATTTAGTCCCGCAATGTGATAGTTGCCAAACCTATTGCAAACGGGCTAAAAATTAAAAAAAACATATTTTCCTGGCCCGGGTATCGAATACGAGATTTCATGTATTCCATATGAATATCGAACCACTACACCATAGAGACGAAACAGAAAATAGATGATTTTATATATGAAATACCGTACACACAAATCTGTGATAAAGACCGGAAATAGGCGCATTTAGATTTGTCGTTTGAAGAATCAAAACATGTTTGACTTGATATGTTTGATAGACATGTCAGTTGATTTCGTCAATATACAAGTCTAGGTGTTTGGTGCTCCTCGTAGTTTTGCTCTGTATCTCTTTAATACTGTTATGTGACACACACACAGAACAGCAAACAAATGCAAGGATCTATTAGTGACAAGGGACAACTGTGGCCTATAGACCCCGAAGATTTTATGGATGCATATATGAAAGTTTGGTAAAACTTCATAAAATCGACTTCGATTTCAATGATAATACTTAATTTTAATCTAAACCCAAAGCAAGCAAACCTGCTTGTTGTTAGTCAACGATTCTAATATATAGAAATACTTAAGAAGATACTAGAATAAATTAATAAATATCCAGACGCATAAATGCAGACATCTAAAAGTTTATCATACAAATGCCTGCCTCCGTTGGGAATCAAACCCGATCCTCGCGATTAGTCAGCGTGTAAGCTACCCTTTGACCAATGACTAACCAAAGAAAATAGAATTTTCCCCGCTTTTTCTGGGATCCCGTCATCAAACCAATACATGGAGACCATGGGAACAATTTGAAAATACACTCTTATAAAAAATAATATAATATCTCTTATAAATCGATAACTTGTAAGTTTGTAAATCGATAGCTTAACAAAAAATATAATATAGGAATCGAATACACAACCTCTTCCTTTTTTCAAAAACGGTCAATTACATGTTTTCTTCATAATATATTCATACAGACATATAAACTAAGTAATCAAATTAAAAAGTACACCACGATTTTTTTTACAATGGCAAATACACAAATTGATGTAACCCTGAAGTAAGCTAATGATGTGCTTATGTAACGGGTGTTAGTAGTACATAAAAATGCATTTATAGATATCACGAAATACAGCAAAATGCCTTTCCCTGTCAGAAATCGAATTCGAGTTTAGTGGATGATCAGATGTGGACGCAAAGCCCTCAACTAAACAAGCGGTATTTTTAGTTATGTTTTACCAGTCTGAGGCTCTCAAGACTCTTGTGTAAATCTTGTGATAAATATCACTCACACCGTCACCGTCATCGTCACAGTTATAAGGTGGTAAAAGAGAGACTAGAACAATGACTTGTTCATACATACATAACTTCACACAAAGTCCCTTACGGCACGACCCCGGCAGACCTGCCTGGCTTTCTACATTCATTACCCTTTTCATACAAACACGTCGGCTCCGGAGACTCTTGACAGCAACCTCAATAATACCGAGCGATTTGGTAGCTGAATATCAACCTAGGTTTCTCTGGGTACCTGCATTCATCCACATTCGTATTTTATACTTGCTTTGTTATTCTTTCTAGGTCATCGAACTAGCGGAGCATGCCGATTCTTACTTACTTTCTTTCTCTTTTTTCTTACCAACACTTTCTTTTCAACGACTTGTCCTGTTTGTATTATCGACTTATTCATAAAAAATATGTAGCAATATTTTTTTACTTGATACTAGCCGACTCGGTAAATTTCGTGTCGCTTTGTAGCACTTCCACTCTAAGATTGCATTGAAATAGTATTGTTTTTCCCAATATCCCCGATTGTGGATAAATAAATAAATGAACATTCCTGAAGAAGTTACACAAATTGAATCTAACCCCAAACTAAGCAAATTATATGCTTGTGTTATGGGTGTTAGATATCGATACTAATCCATAAAAATACTTAAATAGATACTAGAATAATTTTAATAAACACGCAGACCCGGAAATGCAGACATCTAAATGTTCATCACACAAATACCTGCCCCCGTGGGGAATCAAACCCGAACCTCGCGGTTGGGCGGTGTAGCTAGGCGTATACGCTAGCCATTTGACCAACGAGGCGGTCATACTACATATTTTGTAAGTAAAGTAGGTAGGATATTTTGAGAAGTAATAATGTTATTATACTGACAACCGCGTCGGCCTATGGCTCGAACATGACGCGCGAAAACATGGCTTTCCTTTTGGATTCGCAGTTGGACAAACAGAGGTCTTTGAGATTGCAAAGCTAATACAGGCTCCCGTTGACGCTGGACATAGCAAACTATGGGTGTCGCCATCATTCAAACCAAAATAGACACTAACACTGAAGTCCAAGGTTCAAAGTTAAACCTGTAATGTTTTCAGTGCCATCTGCAAATATCTGAGCCTAATTAAACAAAGATAGGCAAAATGAGTGAAAAAAGTGAACAAAGCCGCACTGTCTTTGCCTACCGAAGCGTGGCATGGTGGCGTATTCTGCGAAATTCTTATAGTTTTAAAACCCCAAGCGTCGGGATTATTTAGCTTATTCATGCGTACACATTTCGTAATAAAGAGATGGCAAAATCTATATCGATAAAAAATTGGATTCGTAAATCAGAAATATTAGCCTTCGTCAGTACTAATCAAAACACTGAAATAGTCATGACTA
>NJDC01000224.1:103988-156588 GCA_002245475.1 Calephelis virginiensis | reverse complement strand
AAGGCTTAAGAGTTATCAACTTAATAAAGAGCACGTGCTGCCCGTTATTTAGCTTTTTTGCATTCTTGTTATCATATGTACAATCTACATCTATCACCCTTGGTCATCGCATCTCGCATGAACAGATGAGCCAATGTTGCTGGTGTTTTTTTTTTTGTTCGATATTTTAGGAGCAGGTTCATATGAAAAAAAAAACAAGATTTATTGTTAGGTCAGGACAACTCTGCAGCTGGATCAGCAAATTTGTTATAAAACATTCAATCTATTCTCTGTTTGGTAGAATGTTACCCGAAACATAGTTCACTCCCAACAAACAAGAACTTTATTTTTGAAAACAATAGAAAGGCGCTACGTTGTTTTTCTAGTAAGAAAACTTTGTTTTTTTTTAATTTTAAAGAAAGAAAATTTTTGCCTTAGACAGGATTTGAACCTGTAACCTTCGTCTCACGCCGACGAACGCTCTAAACATTTGCGCAACTGACAATTCATGTCCCGTGGCTAAATTTTTAATTCATTTCTTATCCATTAACATATTTATTGCCTTTTCGAAATTAAATTGAAATTCCCTAGACAAAAGGTATTTTTATACCAACTGTGTGCAGTATAAAAGTAAATATAAAGTATAAAAATAAAATAAAAAAGTATAAGCATGTATCGCGACGTTGCTGTCAGTTCAAATCACGTAATCCGATTTTGTGTCAAATCCACCAGCTATCGGTCAACCCATACAAATGAGCTAATATTGTAATGTATCTTCACGCCCATATCCCCGAAGAGGTAGGCAGAGGTACAACCAAGGCACCCACGACTAGCCGAAGATACTAAGTCCCACGATGTAATAGGTGGCAAGCCTATCGCCAACCGGGCACATTTCCAATCCCGACCAACATTTTTTTTAATTAGAAAATTGGAAAAATCCAATTTTCCTTATGTTAGCCGACCTGGGATTCGAACCCAGGACCTCACGCAGTCAAGTCCAACACCCGGACCCCTAGACCACAGAGGCGACAATATTATAATATTATAATATTGTAATATTTATTTATTATTTATTTAAAATTATTTATACGCCATATTAACATAGTATGTTACGCAAAGTGTGAGCTTATGCGTTCAGCATTTTTTAGCAGCCCAATTTTGATCCAAAAGAAAAAAGTTCTTGATAAAAAAAAACTTAAAAATTGAACTGACATAAACTTAAATTAGAAAAAGTACGTATTATTATATCATAAAATATGTATTGATATACCCACTGATTGAAAATTTTATTTGCTAGAGTCATTAAGAAGTCAAAAATGCCTCTAATTATTAAGTAAAAGTAACTATAAGTAAAGACAGGTTGTTCTAGAGACAATAAGCCTATTTTTATCTTTACTTATAATCAAACTGCAAAAGAGTGCATTCTATAGTTTAAAAATTACAGAGATAACAACATTCAGTGTAAAGTAGCGAAATAACTTCAAATCCGGAATGTAGAAACATTAGAACGTACGTATTTAACCTCCATGCATAAGAGAGAGTATTGAGTGCCAAGTGGACGAAGTCCGAATCTGCCCATCAGGTGGACTGATTCCAAAGAACGGGGACGTCTAGTCTAAAATACCCAATAATTTTAACTACTGTTAATTACACAATTAGCCTTGATTTTATACAGCCTTATATATATTCATTAACAATTGGGCTATTAAGGGGCCATGTATGCTAAAATACGTCAGCAATATACTTTTTTTTTTCATACAAAGCAATTATGGATTTTGGCGACAAAAATACACAAGATTAACATTAATATGCTTTATAAGACTAGTGTTTCCAAAACACGATTAATTTCACTTCTCTCGATTGAAAAAAAATCAAAAAGTTTACCCTTTTTTGAAAGCAAAACCCAACTGTCTACTTCAATTATGAAAATATCGACACCAGATTTAACATAAACATAGATAAGTATTATACCTAAAAGATAACTGTTTCAGTTTTTATAATTTTTTCAAATTACTTTTATAGTGTATTTGGCGCTTAAGACATTTACTTTAGAGCGCAATATTTCATAGTAATCATGGAACGGGAGAGTGCGCTGATTGGCTCTTCTGGCTGACTAAGTATGGGGCCTTAAAGCTACAAGTTTTTAAATGCAAGTTTCAGAAATTAACGTAGACAAAATACAATTATTCTAAATACAATAAACTTCAATAGTTTCATGCGATAGAAACCATGGGATGGACTAATTCATGAGAAAGTTCCTAATTTATAAGATTTAGTGAAAATTGAGCAGATTAATGATTGTTCAAAAGTAAAATGTAGAGAACGAAGAATGTACCAGAAAGCATTTCCGCTGAAAAACCATATGATTGCAAAAGATAGTTATCGGTCATCGTCTTAATTTTATTTAAGTTTAGAAAGGCAAATTATGAAAATGCTTTTAATGCTATGAAACCCTAGTCTCCTGTAGGTTTGAGTGGTAGAGTAGATCATTAAGAGACTGAAGGCTTGCTCACAGCGAACTTTCTACCTTACGCTGGATGGCAGAACACGATCAATTCCATCACTACCAAATCACTACCCAGTAACGTTAGGTTTCTCTCACAGACGTCACAACAAGGTTGATATGCACCATTACCGCCTCTGGACAGAAATTTCATTTGCTTGTTTTTCTTGTATGCTTTTGTTTTATATGAAATTCATTCATCCTAACACTAAAATTTAAAAAAATCAATAGCCCCCAACAAAACCTACTTGAAAGTTATACAGAACCATTCTGATTATGTCATCTATCAAACAAAAAACCCGCATAAAAATCAATCCATCCGCTCAAAAGTTATGATGTCTCAGACAGATACACATAGATACATTAATCAGACAGCCCTTGGTGCTGGCGTTGTAGGTAACAAACAGTGCAATGCATTTAAATAATGATGTCTCGGGCTGAGCACTCTGCTCGGTCCACAAAGCTCGGTAAAGTTGCAAAAAATCGCGAGATAAGCAACAAATTAGTCATTCAAAAAAATACATTAAAGAAATGTTGTGATAGAAAGTGTGGCCGGTTTAGCGATAGGCTTGACACCTATCACATTGTTGGACTTAGTGTCTTCGGCAAGCCGTGGGTGCCCTAGTTGTGCATCTGCCTACCTATTCGGAAATATGGACGTGAAGATACTTTAAAAACGCGGGTGAATCCGTAGGCAGTAGTTAATAAAGGCACATTTATTAAAGTACTTCATCATAGAAATTATAAGAAAGTTATTTAGCACAAGCCAAGCGGGGCACTTGTGTTTTTTTGTTCCATTTCCAGCCCACAACACCCGCATTGTACGCGTGCGGTGCCCCGGCACTTCCAAGAATGATTTCGATGGACAGGCGAGACAGATGTATGTTTGTACATACGTGCAAACGAGATGGAAAGTGGATATTAATTTTGTTTTTCTTTTCGTTAATCTTTTGACCACATGTGGCGATTGTTCTTGGACCTTATGGTCATTCGTGTCTGGTTTGTGTCCCGATTTGGAAATGGTTAGTGAACTTTTGGGGTTGCTATTTCAATTACCTACATGACACATTTTTTAAGACGTTACAGAACATCCCCGTGTTGGTACGGGCTCCTTTGCAGAATAGACCATTTGCCTTCCAGCCACGCAGCTCGTAAAAGGCGAGCATAGGCTTACCGTCACTAACACCGTGACATCTGACTAGGTGGTAGAGTTTCGCAGCGACTCACCCAGATTGGTACCACCGCCTTACCTATTCCTGCCGCCGTAACGTCATGATGTGTTCCGGTTTGGAGGGTAAGGTAGTCGGTAAACTTACTTTTGCTCGAGGCCTAACATCCCGGCCTCAGGTTGGCCCACCATTAACCCCTTTGGTGTCTCTAGGCGGAGTGAATTTCTTACAATCAGGAAATCTGTCTGCTTATTTGCCTTCCAATATCATAAAAAAAATACAAGATATTAGTATGATGGGTTGTGATAAGTATTTGTGGATCACAAAAATCTCTCATATTATTTAGTACACTAAAATCATTTCGTAATATGTTTTGTTTCAAAAATTGATAAAAATAAAATATAGCATTTTTAGCAATTAGCATCAGGAAATCCGTCTGCTTATTTGCCTTCCAATGTTCCAATATCATATTGAAAAAATATGCTTTTTTAGCTTCTTCACAAAAAAGGACCACGATTTAATAAAATATACTATCTTAAAAATGTACGTGTTAATTTTTAGCATTTAAGTATTACGTCTCATTCTTTGTTAAAATAAAAACCCGACAAGCTAAACGAATTTCCTGTTTTTTTTTACTACAAGCAGAAGCTTATTTGGAGCCTACGTTACTATTTATTACTACTCCGTTACTATTTACTTATTGTGTTGTAGTATTCTGCCTGTTAGCAAAATATTATTTAATTATTAAGACTAAAAATGTTACCTTAACTTACCCACGGCTCATTTGTGAAAAAAAAGAAATGCTAAGCCCTTATGTGAGTACAAGAGGTGCTTAACCCCCGAATTCACTGAGTAGAATAGATCATTTGCCCTTCTGCCAGAAGCTCGTAAGAGGTCAGCACATTGTAGATAAGTGATTCTTGCCAACAAAACCACTGGTGGTAGAGCGCTAGTAAGGTAAGCCTAGCCCGAGTAAGGATCCGTCCCGCCTTGCCTATATATATTTTAAAATTAGAAAAAAAAGACAAGCCCGCTGAGTTTCTTGCCGGATCTTCTCAGTGTGCGCCCGCGTTCCGATCCGGTGGTAGATTTATTATTATATAGACCCGTCACAAGTGCCTCTTGTAGGTTTATGTGAAATAAAGATGATTTATTGTTATTATTATTATCATCCTGGCAGCCACAAAGACTGTTATAATCCAGTTTAGATGATAGTCAAGCTCGTAGGCTTGCGCAACCTAACATCCTTTATCCGCATAGCATCTGTGGTATTGTAACGTAGTGGGGGTGGCTTAGCTACCACCCACCACTATGTTAACAGAAAAAATTAACAAACCAACAGACATATTTAGAGTAAGGAAATCCTGTTGATTTGAGGTTAAAATAAAAATCTAAACAAAATTACACTGTATTAAAAATTAACACTAAAAAGAAAATAAGTCTATAAAAAAAAGTCTGCACTAGGTTCTGCCGGATTAAAAGGGGATAGATGGGCGTGGGATACGGTAGACTTGTCGACGGAACACGAAGGACTGCTGCTGTAGCCTTCGGCGGTTGGGCTAGCGGGACCCTTTGGCGCCTTCCCTCAGCAGCCAGAAGCAGCAGTAGTAGTGGGCCGCTGGGAAGGTGGCCAGAGAAGAACACCGGCGGGCAGCCACCGCCGGTCTAGGGTCCTCCCACCACCGAGCAGCAGGCATCAGTCAGAAAGCAGCAGTCAGTTCCGTCGACTCATGGAATTAGAATTTTGAATAGTAGGTCCTGTAGCAGATATATAATGTAAGCAGACTGTTGTAGCATCGAAGTCGAAAAGCAGACTGTTGTAGGATCGAAACCGAAAAGCAGACTGTTCGTGAATAATCTTTCTGTTCTACATTTTAAAATTTAGATGGAACTCAATACATTTTTTTTAATACCGGCCAGTGTAATTACCAACTACAAAGGCCAGCTATTAAAATAGTTTTTAAGAAAATAATATTACAGTATCTATTGGCCACGGCTGCCTCTCAAAACAGCTGATTATTTCTTCCCTGACCTCTTATAATAAAAAAAAGCTTGAAACTTAGTCGCGTCTGTAGTCTAGCCGTTCAGTTGTTGGACTTGACTACATGAGGTCCCGGGTTTGAATCACGGGTCGGGAAACAAAAGAAAATTGGGTTTTTCCAATTTTCTAATACAAAAAAACGTTGCTCGGGATTTGATATGAGCCTGGTTGGCGATAGGCTTGCTACCTATCACATTGTGGGACTTAGTATCTTCGGCTAGTCGTGGTTACCCTGGTTGTGCCTCTGCCTACCTCTTCGGGGATATGGGCGTGAAGATACTTACGATGCGAGCGAAAACATTAGGTATTTGTTTTTCCGTTGTTAATAGGCGAGCATAATATTTCGTATGTATATATTCAGCTAATCAGTTCAAGCATTAACTGTCTAACAATCAGCATAGCTTAAGAAACGCCGACGTTTTGTAATAACAATCTAATCGATATTATTAGTTATAGTGAGTGTGTGCTCGACTCAAAAAATACAAGCGGATGTATTGTTTAACTCAATTGGTATTTTCGGTCATTTATTTCGTGAGTAATCACCTTAGAGTATGTATTAATGTAGAACATGCACATAGTCGGTGTTGAAATAAAGTAACATGAATTTATAAATAAAAATAAATATAAATCAATCTTGGACTAATAGAAATAAATAAAATTTAGGTTTAAATAATAAACAGGCTCGGATAAATAACACAAATTAATTTTATAAAGTAAGTAAGTAAGTTTCTTCACGCCTAAATTCCCGAAGAGGTAGGCAGAGGCACAACCAGGGCACGCACGACTAGCCAAAGACACTAAGTCCTACATTGTGGTAGGTAGCAAGCCTATCGCCAACCGGGCACATATCGAATCCCAAACAATGTTTTTTTTTTGTATTAGAAAATTGGAAATACACAATTTTATTTTTGTTGCCCGACCCGGGAATTGAACCCGGGACCTCACGCAGTCAAGTCCGACAACTGAACCGCTAGACCGCAGAGGCGAAATAATTAAATAATTAATGTTATACCGAAACAAATTACAGTAACACATAAGTATGTAACCATATAAGTTTAAATACCTAGAAATACATACTACTATGTTCATTACACAATTTTTTTTACTTACAAAGCGAACGTAGACATTAAGTTTACTATATGTTTATTGTATTTAATTTGATTGAGTAATATTCTGAACGAGTCACTAACTTCAGGGGTGATGCAAATTTAATTAACATAAATAATATTTATTTAATGATAAGATTAATATTAGCCTAATTTTTGCCAGAATCTAAATAAAGAAAAGTATTAGTTAAATGCCATATTTGTGTTTATTATTTCAAGATATCGATAGTCATATATTTTGAGACTAATTTTCAAACTGTTATTTTAGAAACAGAATATCATATCATTCACAGATCTTCACACTTAAAAAATCTGCAATATCATAACACATTTTTAAGATGTTTTTAAGTGTTTACATGGTTTTAAATGACCATCTATTTGCCTTCTTGCTTTACAGGGTGTACAAGGCAAACGCTAAATAGGTCACAGCCAATAAGTCCACTAGTGGTAAAGTGTTTTGCAGCATTGGGAACCACGTATATGTATATAGGCCATGTTCGTCTCTTACCAACAGGTAAGCCTTCTGCTCGTTCGCTGTCTTATGGCATGATAAATGATTAATGGTAAAAGTAAAGTATCTTCACGCCCATTTTCCCGATGTGGTAGGCAGAGGTACAACCAGGGCACCCACGACTAGCCGAAGACACTAAGTCCACAATGTGATAGATGGCAAGCCTATCGCCAACCGGGTACCTTAATCCAATCTCGAGTAACATCTTATATCCTATTAGAAAATCGGAAAAACCAAATAGTCTTTCTGTTGCCCGACCGAGGAATCGAACCCGGGCCCTTGTCCAATTAAATCAAACACCTGGATCGCTAGACCACAGAAGCGATTGTAGATCACAGTTGTCATGCTACGAAGCACACACTCTAATAAACCACACTCATAGGCAAAGATTTAAAATTATTTTTAATGCGACGGTTCCGTTCGGTAATGTGGTTTTTAAATCAGAAACAATTGCTAATTAGACTGTGATTTCAAAATGTTTGAGCGCGTCTGGTAATGGAATTCAAAATAACTTGAATACTTTTGAGCTGAAATTATATTCTTTCGATATAAAAACAAGTTTTGTGGTGCAGATTTTTAAATAAACTTGCTAATGGTAGAGATGAATGAAATGTTTATAGTTACTTCAGATACCTATATGACTTAATTTAGTTGTTAATTAAGTTCAATTACTAATGACTATAGTATATTTACATTGAATTTATTTCTACACACCAATACAGTTATATTTTCTTTCTGGAATTTAATTTACAAAAACAATGAAATATATTGTAACAAAAAGTGAGTAATGAGTAATATAAGGAATGAAAATTTCAAACAAAATGTTATCCTCACTTACATTCTCTTGGCTGATTTTCTCTTGATTGATTTCTTGGATTTTTAGTGAATGCCTACTTCATAAGAGAAATAGTCTGCGTAGTTTTAAGTTTTTAGCCCAAAGGATTATACTACATGAAAGTAATCTGTGCTATTAGTATATTAAAGTTTCATTTTGTATTACACCCTCTTAGGAATAAGAAGTTTTGAAAAAGCAACAATATTTTTGTCGTAGTCAATCAATACGAAGTTTCATTTGAAATTTTACCAAAAATTTAAAAAGATTTAAAACTTTCATTTTCTATTTCAACCCTTTGAGGGCCTAAATTTTTGAAATTGAAACACGTAACTCCTAATTTATATATTAACTTCATTCACACGAAATTCCAAGCGGAAATATTCAAGGAATGAAAAGTTGCAAACAAAGTTTTATTCCCTATTTCACCCCTTGTTTGTTGAACTTTGAAATATTCTTCCTTAAAAGTTTAGGTTTATAGCCCAAATATTTCAGCCTATGCGATTGTATAAAAGTTTCAACCCCTACTTTACCATCTTAGGGGTTGAACTTTTGAAAAATTAACTTAATAATTTTGTCTTGGTAAATCCATTCGAAGTTTCATGCAAGTATGTCCAAGAATTAAAAAGTTTCTTCAAACGTTCGTCTGCAAATTCAGCCTCTTGAGGGTTGAATTTTGAAAATCTTGAAATACTTAGCTCATAATTTATTTTTCACTCCATTTATACGAAATGTAACGCAAAAATTTCCAAGTAGGTACCACCTTGAAGGTACACTCTTTCGAATAAAAAAACAATTTTTAAAATTGGTTTAGAGGTGACAAAGAAATCGATTAACATACATAAAAAAATTTAGGAGACGAACACATAACCTCCCCATTTTTTCTAAATAAAATAAATACTTTAAATGTTTAAATTAAATATAAATAAACTTATTTTTTGCATTCTCTTGCTTCTTCTCCTAATAATAACTTACAAAAAAATACGATTTCGGACCATTCGTTAATTAAAATTCAATTCAGAATATGTAGATTCATTTTATAATAAAAAGATTATACTCGTATTATTATATTCTTTGCTAGGGTACTGAAATCATGTAAGTTATTTATTTTATTTGGTAGCTTTATTTTATTATGGATAGTTTATATGAAAGTTTTTATTAATTTCTGCATACCAGGTAAATTTCACAAATAAGCTTGAGTTATCGAAGACCTTCTAAGATCCATACCTACCATAACTACTAGTACCTACTTAAAAACAACATTGGGATCCCATAAACTCGTATTTATTAAATAAAATATTCAAACATTGTACCAGGAACACAGGAATGTGTAAGAATCCAGTGATAACATCTCGGTCCTTTCAACATGGTTTTAATCGAAATCACGTTCGAACAACGATCTCGTCCCTTCTGTATCTTGATCTATTCATAAAAGCTGTCTAGATTTGTATTGGATTAGATTTGAAATTAGGCGGATAAATTTTAAGCATTCCAACATCTGTCATAGCTTTAACTCGTAGAATTTCCGGTAAATAATTTTTAAATTTTATTTTAGGGTTTTGTTAAAAATGTCAATTTTATAATTTCCAAAATACTTACCTTGATTAAAGAAAGGATTTACCTTCACAATGATTTTGTCTTTATTTTTTTACTAACTTGATAGTTTGTCTTCTTTTATTATCTATCACCCTGTTTGTTATTATTTATTAAAACCTCACAATACAGTTAATGAAGAAATATTTTTGCCTCTTATTATTATTAAACAAAAGCAGTCAATTGCGAGTCGGACTCGCCCTTAGAGGGCCTTAGTTTTATATATATTTCAAAGTTCATAATATTATAGAAAAAAGTGTCAGTAAAAAATCTTATTACACTTTTTTTGATCTCGCTCGCATCCCGCTTAGTGCGTGAGCCTCGTGATAAGGAACTTCGCACATTCTCAAATTGTCACAAAATAAAATGGTGCTAAGACCTGCTAAGCGACTTGTTATTGACTTTAACCTAATTTGTAATTTATTAGAAACATAGTTTTATTTAGACACAAAAACCAAACAATAAATTTATTATTTTCTATGTTTATTTCCTCACTTATTTAAATTCTCCGACAGATTGCCTACTGCTAGGCAGTAAGTAAAATGCAAGTACATATTACTAATACTGTGACTGATGTGTTAGAGTTATGCTATTCCTCGCTCAGATAAAATACTTCTTACGTATTTTGGATGTTGTTGTAGTGATTATATAATATTTGGATCGGAGAGAAGTATAGCCGGTAAATTTAGATAACAGGTTTGTTTTTTCACGAGAATGTAAGCAATCAAGCAAATAGCCTTTTGGTGATAAGAATTGCACTGACGGAAAACACCGTGCAGTTCTAACCTGTGATATGAATATTAAAGTTTTTGCAAAAATTATATTTTTTTGGAGCGATCATAGTAGCACGAATATGTTAGTGCCAAAAAGAGAGTTTTTGCAAAACTCGATCACGTAAAACTTTTCATTTTTTATTGTGCTTTGGACAAATTTCTAAAGAAAAAATATCACATCTAGTAGGACCTGTATATTTTTTGTCTTTCACCTAGTTTCGAGCTGGTTGGTAGGAACACTTTATGCACGCACACATTGTAAAGTTTGAATTCGAATTTATTAGGCGTGCATAAACGAGTATCATGTTGTTGTTATGCCAGTTCCATTAAATATGAGTTTACTTATATGTTGCAAGGTAAACATAATGTGATGCCTGAAAGACGGCTCTTTGGTATACATAAAACCGAAAGTATATAGGTTAAGCATTGTTATATTACATCTATTTTAAATGTGTTCGTTGTTAGAGAGTAATACAAAATTGGTTTGGTCTTATATTGTATCTAATTGCGGAAAAGATTTGGGAATGATAGCAGTCAGAGCGAGTCTGTTCAAGACTCTATCACGTTTTTTATTTTCAAAATTTCTAAAATTATTTTTAAAATAAATGCTGCAATTACTGTTAATGTAAAAGATATCCTTTTTAACTATTCTTTTACGATAAACAACACTTTTTATTTTTTTATTTATTCCTATATATGCATTCCTACTGTATGCAGTAATTTAGTAAAGAAGGTTGTAAGAATAAAACTTTGAAGAAACTAAACTCCGTAATTTTATGTCAATACCGTAACGTAAACAATAATATGAGGAGTGCATAAATTGATAGACGCAGCAGACTGTGTAATATTTGTTTATATTTAAGTTTGAAATAGAAATTCACCTTACGCGTGCTTACTGCATTATTCTCTCCTGGTGGTCTGATACGTTTTTGTGATGAAGTCATCAAATGCTTGGATAAATAATATCGTCATTTTATACAAATATTTTGATAATGTCGGTAGGCGTGTGTGTATACTTACACAAAAATGAATGTAAATATTTTTTTCCCAAATTTTTTTTGGAATAGAGTGAGCGCCATTAGTCTAGTTTTATTAATTTTTATTAAGTTATTACCCGATTTCGTAAAACTAGGCTTATAAAATTAGTCATAAATTGTCATTATTAGTCATGCAGGTAAAGTGGTAGCATCATTACATATTAAGCTCAATAAGTAATTGTAGCAGCCGCGGCACCGAGAAAGCACACTATCACTTTTTTTCGTAAATATTTCACTTGTTCACTTTACCTGAAAAAAAAATTAATAGTACTAAAATTTATTAATTTTGTTAATGTGTACACTAAATTTTTATAATCTATATAATGAACAATATATAAAAATCAATTGCAGTTTGTTAGTCTCCCTAAAAATCGAGAACGACTGACCGATTAAGCTTATTTTGGTTTTGAATATTTTTTCAAGTTCAGTAAAAGGTTTAAAAAATAAGAAAAAAGAAAATTTCTGCGAGGAAGCCAGGAAAAAAAATATTTTCATTTTTTCCATACAAACTGAACGGGAGCTGACAGCTAATATTTGTAAACTTGCTTTTCCCAAAATTTTAATGAGATTTTACAAAACTTTTGCAAACTCTTTCTTCTATTTTTCGAGGGTGTAAAAGAAATGTAAAATATGATAAATGCAATGAAGGTCTTAATTTTATCTTCAAAATCAAATATTTCTGAAGTTTTTTACAAACTACTGCATTTAGAAGGCAAGGGATGACATTAACATATTTGAACAACAGATCAATATTCTAAGGGCCACTTGCACATTCTCGGGTTAAATATAATGTTGAGTTAAAACTGTCAAATATAGGGTGATTTAACCCTAGTTAGACGCTACCTCAGTGTTAAATACTTAACCCAGAAACGTGCAAGTGGCCCTAAGGAGTCTATGTTTCTAAAAATCTTACAAAATATGACATTACTCAGATCAATGTAAATTAATAAACCTACTTCCCCGACTTGTTAGCTACCACCGGCGCGTCTGACAAATTTCTCTTACTAGATATTTGTAGTATCTTAAATTCCGATAAATAATAATATTTTCTGATTTGTCACAGTGTGTTAGCACATCACTATTTTACGAGTATATTTATCTGTAAGAATGTACATTAGGTTACAATGTTGCAGACTTAAATATTTGTTTATTTATGTTAATGAAAAAGCTATGGCTATTGGCGAGACTTGAAGCAGGTTTGTAAATAGTAATAATGCATAGTGTAGCAATAATCCGAGATTCCTTTGATTTTAATTATAGTTGTCGATATTTTGTCAAGACTAACTACCCAGTTATTTTGTTCTTTCGTACACCTTGATTACATCGCTTGTTTTAAGTAATTTACCTGTGATGTCTTAGTCTAATTTGAAGAGGATAGACCATAAAAAGCAAGCTATTTATGGATAGCTATGCATGACCAAAAACCAATTTTATGCTCTTGTTTTGGCTGTTACAATAGGTAATTTAATTGCAAAACTTTACTGAACTCAATATTACAATACTAAAGATAAATAAATATACATATGTTTCGAAATATGAATGAGCGGTTACTCTTTATTTGGACTAATTAAATTCAATATTCAACACTTTAGCTTTTTTAATATCAAAGCAATGGTATGCACAATGGAGGTATTATCGTTACGGGCGACGCAGTCTCAGTTAGACAATTTTTAGCTAAATGCACTTTATGTACAATTAAAACTAAAACTGGAAAAGTCGCCTCACCTATTCTGGTATATGTAGAGTCTGTGCTCGCCATTGTCTTGTTGGAGAAGTGGCGGGTAAACTTGCGCAATAGGCCTAAAATTCTGACCACAGGAGCGCGACACACCTGTGAAATACCTATAATATATATGCCACTGTTTGAACATTAGGAAAACCGTGTTGTTGTACACCGTCTTATCTTCTTATAGAAAAATTGAGAAGCCGTCTTTATGTTAGATAATGATTAGCCGACCCGACGAACTTCATTTACTTGGCACTTCTTACACTGCGCCTACCCCGACTTTGCATGAAGATATTATGTATGTATACAAAAGAATACCTGTATTTTCAACTTTCTAGATTTGTAGTTATTTTGGTCACTTTATACTGAGTGTTGTCATGTCTGGAACTTCTAAACGAAACTTGGAAAAAATTACGGAACAATCTGTAACCAAAAGACTAATAAAAGAAATCAGATTACGCTTTAATGAACCCAATTATATTTTGACTTTTACCCCTCTTCCACGACAACCCTAAAGGCCTGGATAAAAAGTTTCCTACAACCTTCCTCGCAACCTACCAGCCAAATTTCATTATGATCGGGTCAGTATACAAAGTGAATCGCGGTCATTATACAGAGAGAAATACAGACCGATGAAAAGTCTAAAATTGCTAAGAATGTTCTTTTGTTGTTCGATTGCTCCTTTCTAGTCGCCTGCGCCATTTTTTTTTTAAATAACTTCAATGTTTGGAACTCACTCTTTTACAGTTTTGATAAGTACCTGCAAAGATAAATTTTAACTAAATAAGAGTAGATTAGATCATCTGTCTCTCTGCGAGGGAGCTCGTTGGAGAGAGAGAGGAGCACATTAAAATATAGGTCATTACCAATAAGACCTCTAGTAGTAGAGTGCTGAGCAGCAACTTGCCCGGGCTGGGACCCACCGTCTTATCTTTTCCTGGCAGCTCGTAAGAGGCGAGCACTTGTTAAAATATAGATAACTAGCGGCTCGCCCCGGCTTCACACGGGTATAAAATATACACATAAACCTTCCTCTTCAATCACTTTATCAATTACTGTGGCCATCATTAATTTTAATACCCATTACAATTTTTAACTCGTAATATCTTTTAAATGAATTGTCCGATTGGAATAAAATAAAAAGTAATTTGTAGCTATTAAAACAATCTTGTTTGTTCAATAAATAGTTTATTTGGATAAGGATTAGTATTTGACGATAATATGATCAATAAACATAGGCTAATCATTTTAATTACTTTAATTCTACGGAAAATTGGTTATAATGGCTAAAATATAAATGTTTGGTTTATATTATCGCGGACTTTTTTGTAGGCATTATTGAGTTCTACAACTTTTCTATAGAAGTCAACCATACATCTCTAACCATTTAGGCAGCGTTCGCGAGAATCGTTACCGTACGGCAGTTTTTTCGTCGACTTACTCCACAATTTTCACTACCAAGAAAAATCCTATCTATTTAATGGGATAAAATATAGCCTATACGGATTTGGAAGAATTCTTCTAAGTAATGGTAAAAGAAATTTTGAAATCAGTCCAGTAGAAGTAGAAGTTTTGAGCCTATTCAATACAAACATACAAAAATGCAAAGGTTTCCTCTTTATAATATTAGTATAGATTACCAATAAGACCTTTGGTTGTAGAGTGTTGTGGAGCAATTTACTCGGGCAGGTTACCTTTACCTGATACACCGCCTTACCTTTTCCTGCCGCCATAATGACTCTGTAATGTTACGGTCTGAAAGGTATGGGAGTCGGTAGAATTGCATAAAATGCTTTGCATCCCGCCCTCAGGACAGCGACGCACCTTTAACATCTATGGTGTCTATAGGCCAAGGTTATTTCTTAACATCAGGAGAGCGGAATGCTTGTTCGCTGACCTCAAACAAAAAAAAAGATTTGCCACATATTCTTCAAAGAAGCACGGAACGAACTCGGGAAAATCCATTTGAAATTAGCATAACTAAGATGTCTATTTAATTCTTCCATGTTGTTTAGTAAACGACAGCTTACACTAATAATACACTTTTACATACCGTAATACTAATAAAAAGCGTATAAATAAACCATGACTTTATTTCAGATTAAATGTTTCGTACTTATTTTCAATGCTAATAAGATCTTGGATAATGTTACATTTTAATTTGATTTTTGGTAGGCTGTATTTGTTATCGCATTCCTTCGAAACGGCTGTACCAATTTTAATGATTTTTGAAGTTATACTTCTTTTTGCGCGTTAGGAAAAAATGACAAGGGTAAATTTTTATGATGTGCGCGCACACCGTCATGAAAAACCGACATGATGAAGTTAGCTATGAAGTTAGCTATAGATAACATTTAAGTTTTTAAAAAGATTTTTAACTTATTATGCCGAAGAAGTATAACTTCTAACGCGTGTACATAAGTACACACACTTTTTTTGACTTTGCAAGAAATCACAATTCTGTATTGAAAATGTCGTCTAAGGGAACGGGAACTCAAAGACGTTAATTGTTTTCGACACAAAATTGTGACATAATGACAGAATAAATGTTAACTGACATCTCTGACATCGGCCGCTAATAACTGATTAAAAGGTAACTGATGTATCTGAGAACGACCGTAACCCTCTAAGTACCTATTAGAAAGACAGCACAGACAGGCCGTTTATCACTAACACCGTTACTGCTGTTAACCATGTATGGTTAGGCATACTATAATCTGATAACAAGATATATTTATAAACGTACATATTCCATTATTGGCGTATAACATAACTCCATATAGGTATATTAATTACGAATGTAAAAATAAGCTACACTGCTAGCTTTCACTAAAACGAGCTTAGTTTACAAAGTTGTACAATGTTTTTTTAGCTTAAGTACTCTAAAAAGGTATTATTAAACCATTGGGCGTTTTAAAAGTCCGACTATTACAATAAAAATAAGATAAAAGTTATAAGCATTACCTACACAGATAATCAAAATTATAAAAATAAGATACCCATATAATTTGTATGGATCAATAGAGAAAACAACAAAAGGGCATCTGATAGTGTATTGTCAGTCCTTTTACTGCAAACGCTACAGGAAAATATATCTTAGCAGTTCACAAATAAGGGTAGATTCCCAAAGACGTCCTAGAGAATAGAGCATTCAATTGTTCGGATTTCAATTTAGTTTGGCGGGCGGAAGAGGCGTGGTTTTGGCTGGGCGGGGCGCGGGAAGGAGATAGGACATCACGGATGTTCTCAATTCGAATTTTGCAGCTGGCTGCAAATAAATTTGTTTAAAAAACATAATAATGTTTTTTTTTTAATATGCAAGCACATTTTAAATTCGTTCATTGAAGTGTTAAATATTTGTTAAATATCATGTGGTTTCCGAATATTTTTAAAATTCAGAAAAAAAGCAAATCTACTAATCTACTTATAGTGCCACCAACTTATCTGCTCAGTAGACAAAATCAGAACTAAATCGTTATTTAATAAAATGTCGTACCTCTCTCAGTTTTTAAAGTATAAACCTTAAACAGATTTTCTGTAATTACTTATATTTTTTATTATTTTGTAATTATTATCACCTTTTTTTTAAATTCTCAATCTCAGAAACCCTAAACCTCCTGTAGATATGTATAAAGTGATTTCTTTAAAAAAGTTTTGGTTAAAATTTGAAACAACACATTATCATACCGTCAAAGCACTTTATTTTATTATTATTTATAATATAAGACAACAGCTTGCCTACTAGTAGGTACATTATCAATTAAAATGATATACCTACCTACGTCTACCCTTTCATGACATCCTTATGTCAGTAAAAGTTAACCACTAAAGTAGTTTTTACATTGAGAGAGAAATTTCGAAAACACTAAATTTATTTGTTTTTGTAATAAAAATGGCATTTACGCTAAAAGTTATAATAAATCAATATTTATTCAAAACTTAAAAGTCAAACTGTATAAATAGGTATGTAATAAAGTTATACAAATGAATTAATATTTTCATACATACTTACATAATTAATACCTATATATTTCCCACGATGGTCCTGGTCTGCTGAGTGCCTGTTGCCTCTCTATCAGGCAGCCCGTAAGAGGCGAGCATAGGTTAAAATATAGGTCACGAACAATAAGACCACTGGTGGCAGAGTGCTAGGCAGTAACTTGCCCGGGGAGGGATCCATCGCCTTACCTATTCGCCATAATAATTCTGTCATGCTCCGGTGTGGACGGTAGGACAATCATCCCATATAAAAATTTTAGCCACTTTAAAATTAATCGCCTCTGTGGTCTAGCGGTCCAAGTATGAGGTCCCGGGTTCGAATCCGGAGTCGGGTATTGCCAATTTTATAATAAAAAAAATGTTGCTCGGGATTAGATATGTGCTCGGTTGGCGATGGGCTTGCCACCATTATGGGACTTAGTGTCTTCGGCTAGTCGTGGGTAATCTGGTTGTGCCTCTGCCTTTTTCTTCAGCGATATGGGCGTGAAGAAACTTAACTTAAAATTGAAAACAGGAATGTGCAAATGGGTCTAAATGTCACATAAATAGGTAGTCTTCATATTTAATAGTTAGGATTTTATATCAGAGTCCTAAGCCAGAAGAAATAAAAGCAAAACAATACTCGGATCAAACCAAATAAAATTCCCTACATTCGAAATTCAAAATCCGATTACGTGTAATTTGGTGAAATCTTTGGTGAAGCTTAGCACGATTAAAATCGATTAATTTATGCCTCATGTCGAGCACTCGATGTTATCTTGTACCGTTTTGTCGTCGCCACTGCCAAGCTTTTATGCTTCATTTAAATTGATTTAGAAATCCGTAAGGTTTAATGACGTTCTTAATCAAAAGCACCTATGGTACAGGCAAGTAAACTATAAAATATAATAAAATGTAAGTCTGTAAACACAGTTTATTACTAATAAAGTTTTAAAAAATCCGATTTATCGAATGATAAAGGTTTATTTCGAAGCAATTTAATTACGCTGACTTATGATACCTTGATCATGTTATACTTTAAACAACTGTTGACTGTTGTTAGTGTCGCCTGGATGGACATCATAACCTGCATGGCATGCATTTCGTGCGACCACAATGTCAGTGCTCTTCACTGATGTCTTAGAAAGTAGAGTAGCGAGAGTCGACTTTTCTAAGTCATGACCTACCTTTCGAGAAAATTGTCGAAACCAATTCGTAATTGGCCGAGTAATCGCGTTACAAACATACAGAAAATATACGACTTTATTATTTAATGCCCTCCTCTTTTTTTGCCAATAAGAGTTTGTCTTGTACTTAAGTGACATGTACTACAACAAAAGTGAACATGATACCTTTGCCAAATCGTAGGTGAACTAGTTCAACTTAAACCTATAATTAATTATCTACCCATGATATACAAATATCTTAAGCGTAATGTCATAATTTTATGATTTATGAGACAAACATGTTAATATTTGATCGCCTCGTTGGTCGAGGGGTTAGCGTACACGCCTAACACCACCGATCAACGACGAGTCTCTTGTTCAATTGCCGACGAGGGACACAATTTTTTGAATTTGAATTTAATTTAAAATCTGTACTTAAAGGACTGGGTGTTTGTTAAATTTATTCCAGTGTATACCTATTTCAGTATTTCTATTTAATAGTATCGTTTAATAAAATCCATAACACAAGCGTATAATTTTCTTACGGGATTTGATCAAGTTGTGTGATTTGTCCTGGGATATTTATTTCAATTATTTTAATGTCACTAGCATTTTTACATAAAATAATTACTTACATTTTTAAATCGATTCAAACGAGGCTTCATTGGAGTCAACAAGAACAAGTAATCGATTTAAACTCGATCGTAAATATTGACACATTATCGATTCATACAGTTCCATTGACGGGCACAGTCGTACGCTCATACAGCCAATTTGTTTTGAATTTAATTTCAAGAATTTTACTCATATTTTTGTATTAACTCCCTGCAGTGTAAAACCATAGTACACAATTACTTTTTAACTTATAGATAAGCTAAAATAAGCTTGCAAAAGGTTTATCGTTTCTGTGGTCTAGCAGTCTAGCGGTCCGATATTGTACTTGACTTCTTAAATTCCTAAGTTCGATCCCGGGTCGGACAACAAAAAATGAGAAAATATATTTTTTCAATTTTGTCGTAGAAATAAGGTTTCCCGGGATTGGATGTGTGCCCGGTTGGCGATATGCTTGCCCCCTATAACATTGTGGGACTTTATGTCTTCATCTAGTCGTGGGTGCCCTGGTTATTTCTCTGCCTACTCCTTCGGGGATATAATCATGAAGATACTTATTTTATAGCGAAGAAATGAGGTAACGTATTTATGGTATTTATACATATACTTCACGCCAGTACGGGATTGGCAGAAGGTATTGAGTGCCAAAAGTCACAATCTTTTCAGACCTATTTTTTTCCACATTCTCAATTCTTCTCATACAAACATAAATCCCTAGCAATTTGGTTGTGGACTGTTAACCACATTCGCTTTGTAAGGTTTTTAACTAGCCCATTTTATACTAAACTAGCAGTCTGTTCCGGCTTCGCACGGTTATGAAATATACATGTAAACCTTCATCTTCAATCACTTTCTTTACTAAAAGAACCGCATCAAAATCAGTTGCGTAATTTTAAAGATTTAAGCATACAAAGGGACATAGGGACAAAGGAAGTGACTCAGTTTTAGACTATGTAGTGATACAACAACGCGCTAACTCAGAAATCTACCACCTTATCTGGTTATAACTTAGCAATAGTAGAACAATCCAAAAATCTAAACTACTCATTTATGACTACTAATTTTTCTATGTCAGAAAAAAATTGGCATATAATATAGATATTTATATTAAAATAGAGTATAAACCTGGGAAAGCTAATTTGTTGTAATAGAATAAAGTAAGTATTTATCACACTTTTATATCCCAACGAATAAAAAATCACCTCTGTGGTCTTGTAGTCCAGGTGTTGGACTTGTCTCCATGAGGTCTCAGGTTCGATTCTCGGTTCGGGCAACAAAAATAATAAGTGGTCTTTCCAAATTTCTAATAAAAAAAAATGTTGCTCGGGTTTGGATATGTGCCCGGTTGGCGATAGGCTTGTCACCTGTCACATTGTGGGACTTATGCCCGATTTCACCAAGAGCCCCTATACTTTAGGGGACCTTTTTAACGTTACTTACGGGATCCAGCATAAAAAATGGACTTATCCCCCTAAAACATATATTCCATAATAGCCACCTTGCCTGGCAGCTCGTACGAAGCAAGCAAAGATGAAACGGGTTAGTATTAACAAGACCACTGGCGGTAGAGCGCTAATTATATTAATGTCGTCATACTGACGATGGCATGTTCCGCTTCGGAGGGTAGAGTAGCCGGTAGACTTGCCGCAATAGGCCTAACATCCCAACCACAAGACAGCGACGCACCTACAACATCTATGGTGTCTATAGGCTGCGGTTATCACTTATCTCCTATCGTAGGAGCCACGTGCTTGTCTTCTTTTGCCTACGAAAGAAGAATTGTTGATGAAAGGCAGATATAGCAGATTTGACACTGAATACTCTTTGCCAACCACGTTAGAGACTGGGCGTGAAGATATGTATGTATGTGTGGATATAGCGCAGCTACTTATGAGTTCAACTCATTTAGTTTTCTTTATATGTTCATGAAAATAAATAGATAAAATTATAAAACAAAAAATATGAAGGTATAAAAATGTATACTCGCATTATTATACGTTTAATAATAAAAAAAATAATAAGTTTTTATTGCAGGCAAAAAATATCCATAAATCACAATAAATGTTTTTTCACAATTACAGTAAAACAATAAAAATGTACAAATTAAGTTTAAAAACAGAAATAGTAAATATGTAGATTTATAAGTATTGAAAGTTTATGTAAATGTTTTAGTTTGTCTGGTGTTATGTTTTTTTATTGTCAGTATGTAAAGATTTTTGCTGTATTACGGCAAGCTAAGTTCGCTCTATAAAAATGAAATGGAACAACAAGTTAACTAAGTAAGCAGTTTGGATCAACATTCATATAAAAGACTAAAAGGATTAAGTTTGCTATGTTTTTTATTCACCTAAATCATATAACTCTAGTTGCCTTAAATCTGAATGCCTTAAGACTTACTTTCAAATTAAACGGGTTATACCTTTTTGTGAAGTGTCTTGTGTCATTTAAGCCAAACTTCATACATAATTCGGGTTTGCTATATATCTATGGAAGATCCGTTTCTTATTACGTAGTATTTATATACTCTTTGTAACGTTGTGATGTCCAAAGGTCTTGCAAAATCTTTGCAAAAAAAAAAAGATTTTGCAACACCTAAGCACATGTACAAAAACCAAACAAGCAGACAGATTTAATGATGCCCTGCAAACATTAGGCTAAAATGTTAAGGTTTTTGTGTGAGTAGCTTTAACGGCTACCTACTTTCTCTATTCTCTTACACCGAAGCTTAACCATGGCGAAAACTGAGAGTATGACGTATAGATACCTAAGGTTCTGGTGCCAAACCGGGCGATTTGCAAAACCTTACTGCCAAGTCATGGTCACGGGATTATTAACAGAAAGAAATATTCGCCTCTTAGCTGGTTGGTAGAAAATCATGGAGCTCAGGACCAATACGGGTAAAATATCCTACAATACAAGACATTACCAAGTGTGTTCATTCCCTGTGTTGGTCCGGGAACTCAAAGTAGAATAGAATTCCTGCCATCCTGCTAGGCAGGTCGTAAAAGGTTACTATAGATTACAATAACATCGCAATAGGTGGTTTATGTTCTAAGTATTTTTTTAACATTTAACAGGCCATAAGTCTGAGAGTTTTTAATTAAAGTCAAAAATAAAAAATATACCTTAATACATGTTATTTGTTTTTGAATGCGACTTACATAATTTGTGCATCATAAAAAAACTTTTCCTATATACATAAAAATGAATCCCTATTTAGCGTAATCATCGCGTTACGCCTGAACTAGTGGACCAATTTTGCTTAATCTTTTCTTGTTTTATGGATTTTTGTCAGGAGAATGTTCTTAAAAAAAGAAAAACGGGAAAAGTCACAAGAATAATTGAAAACATTACACTTTATTATTTTTATATACCTACAAACTGTTAGGAGCTGTTAATGTCTAGCTATACGAAGTTCGCTGGGTCGGCCAGTTATATATACAAAATAGAATCCCCATTTTGCATAGGCCAATTATGTTGATTATTTTTTGTTGTTTTTATTGATGTTATGATAAGATTTTTATGAAGAGAAGAGAAAATTTCAGGGAAAATTTGAAAATAACATATTTTTTCCGCACAAACCTTCAGTAGCTGTTAATATAATGTCAAGCGATACGAAGTTCGCCGGCACGGCTAGTTCTATATAAAAATGTATCCTTAAAAAGAAAGTCATAAAAATTCTCAATATTACCATAGCTAGCAAAGCCTATAAAGTACGTCAATATAGTTGTATATTATTTAAATAAGTTGTAGATGATTTCGCAATATTGCTAAATCAACCATGTTGGCCAAATCAATTAAGATTTTATCTCGTACTTTAAATAGTCTAAAACACGTTTTATTATTATTTAGACATCCTCAAACACTAACCTAAATATATTGATCTACAGTACGACATATCGACAAAATTATCAAATATTAAAACGATAAAAACAACTTATTTCTTTGACCGAATTTCAAGTAAATTTTTATGTTTTACCTGAACTAGCTTCCACTCGCGGTTTCTCCCGTGGAAACTATAACAGTGTCTATGCATGTAAAAGTTTACTGCAAACTTAAAGCCGATTACGTCTAGACGAGTATTACATAACTTACTGCAAAACCACCAGTATATCTACTTATAATTCGTTTCAACTTTCAACGATGCTTAAACATTTATAACAATAAATGTTTTAGTCGCAAATGATTTTATATCAAACATTTAATTTAATAATAATTCAAATTTAATTAAATTAAATACTTTTATCATTAATGAAATTTCTACCTTACACTTTATATTATCTAACATACCTATATGTAACAGTGTTAGTTGATGATGTAGTGTTGGAGCAAGTGAATGAAATTATATATCTTGGTTGCGCTTTTAGCAGGGATGGAAGGTACACTGCGGATGTAGAGAGGAGAGTGTGTGCAGGGAATATGGTGAATGGAGCGTTGGGTGAGCTATTTCAAAGCGAAGTTTTGAGTCTAAAAGCTAGACTCGCTTTGCATAATTCTGTGCTTATCCCAACGTTATTGTATGGAAGCGAGAGTTGGGTATGTCAGAAAAAGCATGAAAGTAGTATAAATGTGGTCGAAGTGAGAGTGCTACGGTGTATCGCTCGCTGACCGCATTCATAACAGTGAGATCCGAGAAAGAGTGGGATTGAAAGAAAGTGTTGGTGTTAAAATGCGAAAGGGCATGTTGAAAGAATGACAGATGAAAAATTGATAAGGCAGATATACAATGCGAATGTGGATGGATGTAAGTAGCCGGGGAGACCAAGGTTGCTGTTCCACGATCAGATCACTCGGATATTAACCGAGGGTGTTGTCAAGAGTTTCCGAAACCGGCGTGTTTGTATGAAAAGGGTTTGTATTAATGAACGTGAAGGAAGCCAGACAGGTTGGTCAGGATCGTAAGGTCTGGCACTCGATAATCTCTGCCTACCCCGTAAGGGACTTGGCGAGAAGATATGTATGTATATATGCATGTATGTTTGTATGTATAGACTAACATACAAATAAAATATAATGAGTATGTAATACAGGCAATTATATATACTAGCTATTACCCTCGTCTTCGGCCGCGATATATTGAGATGTAAGCTATCCTATCTTTCAAGTTAGGTCAAACCGTACACGTTGTGTAGATTTCATTGAAATTAGTTAATTAGTTTAGGTCCATCCCGGACAAACTACGTGACATGAAATATATACATTAAAATATATACCTTGCGATTTTATAACATTATTATCTACTAGGTAGATATTTACGAACTTCGGTTTTGTTTTTGGATGGTCCTAAGTTCGTAAAAATATGTAGTTACTAATAAGTATCTAGTATAAGTATAAAGTATATTAATATATGAGTATCTACACAGTATATTTTTATGTAATACATTATTGCCAGAACATTGTATAAAAATAACTAAATTTATATTAATATATGAGTATCTACACAGAGTTTTGGCGCCATCGAGAGAAAAGATGGTCGAAGTTTTTTCATAATTATTGAATTTCGTGTTGATATGGAGTGAAATTAGTCAATTTTGGTGGCATTTTGTACAATTTTGTTCAGTGAAAGTTCACAAATGAAATTATCATGAAGAAATTAGCGTATCGTGTATTTCCTTGTTGCCGCCAAATTTCATTACATGAGCTTGAGTAAACAGGCCACCGCTTTACCCAAGAGCCTGACATCACTTCCTGACGACTTTATGACTGATGACTAATTAAAATAATTTATTGATATTGATATAAAATTTGATGCAAATTTCTACTTGACTGATGGCTAATGGCTGAATACTAACGTGAAGGCCAAAACCTAAAGAAAAAAAAGAAAGAAAGAAGAGTATCTACACAATATATTTTTATGTAATACATTATTGCGAGTACATTGTATAAAAATAACTATTTTTTTTCCAAAGTCTTATTTATCTTACGAGGGTAAAATTACCCACCGACCTACCCTCCAGGCCAGGCCGGAAAACAGCTATGGAAAGCACTGATGTTAAGGAGCTGGTGTGGTACAAACTCGAGCGAGTCGTCACAAGATACTACCACGTGATACTAGGTATCCATAAGCTTGCTAGATATAAAAAGATGAAACTTGTCACGTTGTGGGTACTTATAAAAAAACATTCCATAAGAACCACCAACGTTCCTGGAAAAGCCGCACAAACAACACATCGTACGATGTACCCCTCCCTCGCCTCTCGGTGATTAGCGCGCGATGTATATAAGCTCACCTATCCACGAGGCCGGACTTCACATTCTATCGGGACCTTCCCGGCGAGGTTGCCTTCTGCCCGTGCACCGTTCCTTACGCTGCCGGGCAGGCAATCACTAAACCAACATACACCCGCCTTAGGGTTCTCTCATAATTAAATAGCTGGTCACTTAAGGCTACAGTTAGCCAATATATTTATAAAAGTGCTAATAAACCAACATACACCCGCCTTAGGGTTCTACGGTACGGGTACCTAACCTACCCCTACCTATCGCACATATAGGAGATTCCTATAATAACGCCGTCCAGTTGGAGCCTGACGGGATTCACTAAGTCGAGCGTTCACCCTGGAACCATACAAAGGATCACCAGGAGGGGTGGAGCGCCCAGGACCGAGAATCCCCCAGAGTTAAGGCCTCTCTCTCTCTCTCTCTTTACCTACACTAAAATCAGTTCCTAAATATCAATTATAAGGTTTCCCAGAACCTACGACCCCGAGTAATTATTGTATCGTCGATATAAGTACTCACATGTAGTTTTTGTTACATATAAATTCTGTTTACAAAGATATGCTTTATTATTTTTTTTTCTTGTGTGTACGCCCCTAGGCGACATTTATTCTTCTTTTTTGTCCGCCCCTAGGCGACAAACTAACTAGCCACTTGTACATAATATCTTAAGGGTCAAACACACACTGCAGGCTTCAAGCCGATTAAGTCTAGACGAGTATTAAATATAGTAACTTACTGCAATTCCTGTAGCGTATGACATTATAGGTATAATTACGATCGAACAATGTTACCTTATTTACAAACAGAAATAATATTTAATGTTTTAGTAGAACTGTCTTTTTGTATAAACGAATCTTATTAGTAAATTAATATTTGTAAATTATAGTGCAATAAAATGTTCAGAGGATAACTAGATTTTTTACCTTACAGTTTTATAGTGTTTTGTAGACTTGTAGTGGACGTGGTCGAAATATCGTGGCGTAAATGTCGAAACGTAGTGAAACTTATAGGCGCATATGAAAGACACCAACCAAAGAAACAGTAGCTTTATGATATTATAAGATATTTATGTCAACGGACTTACTATTATTGATGTCAAAGATAGAGCGAAGTGGAGAATTATGGGTAGTTCCTGGGTTTCCCCATTTTCATATAAATAACGTACATTCCTTATGTTGTTCTTTAAAACGGTTTTTTGATGTGTCTTAGTTATCAAAAAAAAATTTTTGAAGTCTTAAGAGAATTGTATCTGTAGGCATTGGGTAGGTCCAGGAGAAGCAGGTAGGTTACGCTCTTGAATATGAACTTAAAAAGGTTTTTAACACTCCTAGTCTGTACCTATGTTTATTTAAATATCACCAAAAATCTTAACAGATTTTGATGTTTTATGTTATTTTAAGGGCAGTTTAAAAGTAGTAAAGTATCTTCACGCCAATATCGTCGAAGAGAGGCATAACCAGGGCACCCACGACTAGCCAAAGACACTGAGTTCCACAATGTGATAGGTGGCAAGCCAACCGGGCACATATCCACCGCCACGCTACATTTTTTTTATTACAAAAGTAAGGCGATTAAGAGCAGTATAACTGCAAAAAACCGATCCCAATTTTTTCATTACCACATCATCATTTTATGAACACTTTTTCGAAAGACAGCTAATATTTCCAAGATGGTCCCACATTAATTTTATCTTTATCTGACTAGTGGTTTTTGAGTAATAAGGCATAAAATTTCATCTATTTTGATAGTGAAATTTGTCCCTTATTAAGTTTGTATATTCATATTTTTAAAGAAAGAAACATTTGTACTTAGAAACACTTAATAACTTAACTTAAGTTTTAACCCTGATGATGCTGTATAAGCGAAATCGGTAGGCTACTAAATACAAAGTAATAAATTATAACTGATAAGTAAAACAGTACAAGTGTTTCTTTCTTTAAAAATATGAATATTTGGAAGTTTTACCAAGCGCTGACGATGGAAAATATCAAACATTTATATATTGTGTTGCTATTCATTACCTTGATTTTGAGTGAAAGAAGACTTGAAAGTAAATTTACTCACCTCAATACACTTCAAACCAGAACATGACATTGGGATGTTTCGTGCAAAAATTAACACCTATTTTAACTAAAAGCAGTAGTAGAACAATCGTTACATCCCTACCCTAGAACCTAAATGTGTCAAACCTAATCTAATATTTGAAGAGCTGTTCGGCAGCTGAGCAAAACGTTTAACAAAGGCCAGAGATCTGCGAAAATCTTAGCATACGAGAAACAGAAACTAAACTCAGAATTTCTTTTAAACCATAGATATGTCTTTATATATTCGGAAACTTTAACATTCATCTTATAACTTTCCATTATTATTATTATAGCATTAATAACTATTGTTATGGTAAACAAAAATATTCTTCCGAGGCTAAATCAAAATTTATTAATTCAAAGAAAATGTAAAACTTCTCAGGGCTATTTGTTTTTTGAGAATATGATGTCAACTAGAAAGGCCCCCTATGGTTGTAAGAGTTGAGCGCCTCCTAAACAGGATATAGGGTCAATATGATCATAACAGAACTAAGGATATTATCGACTTTACTTTATTTTTAGAATTATAAATGTTCACTGACTATTGGCAGATGTACTGTGCAGAAATTTAGTTGGGTAGGAATCAACTGCCTGACCTATTCCTGCCGCCATAATGACTTGGTCATATTCCATTGGTTATTTGTCAGAAGGCTAGACTTGCACAGTAGTCATCCCATCCCGGTCGGAGGCAGCGAAGCTCCTGTAACATCTATGACATATATTCTGTGGTTGTCTCTTACCACCACCAGGAGAGCCGTGTGCTTGTTTGCTGGCCTCTCACATTTAAAAAAATATTTTTTCTAGTGCTAGTCTCGGGCTGTTTTGAAAAATATGAGTCAAGCTTGCCGTACTTGCTAGCACTTCGACCAGACATATTTATCTGATATTAAACCCAAGCGATTTTTGAAAAATTATTAAAGTAGTTTGTAAAGTAATTGACAATTACTATAAATAAAAAAAAATGTTAATTACACTTTAAATGTATTTGTTCCGCTTAAATTCCTATTTAAATTTAAACTATCTTATAAATCCCTAAATATTCCTGTAATCGTTATATCAGTGCTCGTTACTTTCATATTCATATGAAAGTAAGTTTATATGAGGGTAGGGTAGCAATCAAACCCATTTACGCACGAGACAATATTGCTCCTAAAGAAATCAAGATAGCAACGCACTACCACAGGCTCTAGAACGACGTATTACTGTTCCGGTCCACTTTTTAACCGGTTGCAAAAAAGAAGGAGGTTCTTAATTCGACTGTTTGTTTTTTTTGTATGTGTGTTAGGCGATTACTCGGTCTATAGCCAACCGATTTGATGGTTTTTGAGACAAAAACGAAAATTTATGACTTATTCAGTATAGCACAAAGACTACTAGTAAGATGTTGAGAAAATTTATGTTAGACCATTGTTATTTAAAAAAAGGAATTATAGCATTGCGACGTGTAACCAAATGTATTAGTTAGTCTTAGTTATTAATCCTAAGAATTATTTGCAAAAGTAATATTCCATAAAGTATAAATAGACAAACAAGCAGACGAATGCGTTTATTTAGGTCAAAGCTCGGAGGAAAAGCTGTGTGAAGGTTGCTGTTTTTTTAATTCAACTATTCGTATAACGAAAGTGAGGTAGAAACGAAAAGACTAGAACTTAAAAAGTAAGAAAAGTATGAATTCAATCTACAAAATCTATTATATCATGGTCACACCAGTCACGTTTCGTTCATGCAGCGTCAGACGCTACTGTAACCCCCCGCTGCCAGAAAATGCCATACAATTTAACTATACTTTACAACTGACAGCGTTTAGTGCGGTAGCATGGAATTCATTTTTGTAACTTTTTGGAATACTTTTAATTATCAAAACCAGAAGCTGTAGGCATGTGAACATGCTCTTCTATGTACACTTTTTTATACCTGACTCATATGAACAATGGACAAACGTTTAACTGTTCGCTCGTAAAATAATAATATTAATAAATATCCCTGGACAATTTACACACATTGAATCTAACCCCAAAGTAAACTAACTATATACTTGTGTTATGGGTGCTAATCAACGATACTAATACATAGAAATACATAAATAAATACCAGAATATATTTCATAAACAACCAGACCCAGAAAGGCAGACCTCGAAATGTTCATTACACAAATGCCTGCCCCCGTCAGGAATCGAACCCGAGCCTCGTGGTTGGTCGGTGTAGCCAGGCGTGTACGCTAGCCACTCGACAAACGAGGCGAGCGAGGAGGCGAAAAGACATAGTTTTATATTTATTGCTATCACGGTGACCTTTAACTAGGTAAAATAGAGGGTCTGCGATGATAGATCCAACTTCACATATTGGTGCCGCCATTCAAGTTACCTGATATTTGTTTGGAAAGTAACACATCTAGTAACGTTACTGATGTGAAAGACTCAACAGGTTCAAACTTAGGCTTGTTACTCAGCGCTAGCGTAATCATAGTAATCTTTTTTTTTAAATAGACAACCGAAAATTTACTTATTTATTTAATTCTTAAGTCTACCACCAGATTGGAACGCGACCTCTGATGTGTTTGGTATCAAAAAATAAACTATTATTATTTTCTTCTTTTACCCGTGTTGGTCCGGGCTCCTTTGCAGAATAGACCATCTGCCTTCCTGCCAGGCAGCTCGTAAAAGGCGAGCATAGGCTCACCGTCACTAGCACCGTGACATCTGACATGGTTGTAGAGTTTCGCAGCGACTCGTCCGGATTGGTACCACCGCTTTACCTATTCCTGCCGCCATAACGTCATGGCGTGTTCCGGTTCGGAGGGTAAGTTAGCCGATAAGTTTACTTTTGCTCGAGGTCTAACATCCTGGCCTCAGGTTGGCAACGCATCATTACCACCTCTGGTGTCTATAGGTGGCGTGTAAAAAAATAAAAAAAAACTGCTTGATTGACTTCCTGTATTTATAAAAAAAACAGCTTTCAACACCTAAATCATTTTAGTAACGCTAGTTATATAATAAAAAAAATAAAATAAAAAACATGTGCAAAGGTATGTGATAAAGGTTTTTTTTAAAAAAAACCTTAGAATTTAATTTAGTTTTCAAGAAAATATTAACGTCAAAAGAAATATATAATTCAATCAATCTTGAGTTGTATTATTATTGCGTTTAGATTAACCACAATGTAATTAATAAAGCTCTTGACTCAAGGTTGGTGCAACAGAAGCCGCCAAACTGTATAAAACGATATAAAAAATCCAACTCTTATCCGTCAAACTCGATTTGACAACTTGATGAACACGTTCCATCGACATTCGAATTTGAAAACCATGTGGGTGGTCTGGACTTGTGTAATTTTTTCTTTTGTTTTTTTTTCTTTGACGTAGGGCGATGACTAACAGCCTTTTAATAACTAGCCACCAGCATAGCGTTATAATTGGTCATGGCAGTTTTAGCTTATAATGTAACGCTTATTTTATTTTCATTGATAGATTGTTAATTTATAATTTTTTATCTAACTCTTTATACGTAATTATAATACTTTAACATTTCATAGTAATTACTTTTATTTCGACTAAATATCTACCTAGTCTTTTCTAAAAATATGTAAATGTAATTTAGGTTGTTTTTGTCTCAATTTATAGTTTTGAATAATTTTAAAGTTCTCTAATTTACATTATAAGAAATATTGATAGATTTTAATAATTTGTAAATGTAAACATATTTTTATTTAAATTTATAAACAACAAAAAGGGCGAAACATAGTCAATTCCATTAATACCGCTAAGAAGTAACACCTAAAGGTGAAATTTTTAATAATCATTTTGAAGGACTTGTCTTAATCCTCTTACTACTGAAAAAATGTTGCAAAGAAATAGAAAAGTAAATAAAACCTTTTTCAATTTCTGTTGACTTTCGTATTTACTCATTTATTTAGAATATTCTCTCCATAGTATCTATCATATTCCCTTAGGTTTTACCTGAAATGTACTGAAATGAATAATAAAAAGAAATACAAAAGATACAATCGCAAAAATAATGTATAAAATGACAGCTCAAAAACTGTTTCCCGCGCAAAAAACTGTCAAGTGTGTTTTCGAGTGAGTGATCATTATGGTTGGTTCAAAATGGTGACACTGATGCCGTGCGGCTACCTCGGCGGCTCTTCACCGCGGTGCAACTTGGATCACGCCGAGCCCAAGGTTAGAAACCAAATACCACCACCACTTGCACAAATTAAACAATGCACTATCTAAATTACGCACAAATTAAGTAATGCACTTTTATTTTATTTTAACCATGCATTTATAGGTTTTGTAAAGCAGCCGTTAGACTATCTATCATTGGTTTTCTATCAACGTAAATTAAATCAATGTCAAGTTGTAAATAATCTAAGCAAATTAAAAATTTGTGAAATAACTTTAGTTAAGTTACTACCATATATTTTAATAAAAAAATGTTAAAAATTAAACGAGTATATCAGTTTTAAAATGTGGACAGCATTTGTATCAAATATTTCTAAAACTACAAAACTGATAACAAATAAGAAATATCAAATGTTATTTTACATAAAAAGAAATATCAAATGTATTTATTTACTCATATTACATTCATAGATTCCTTAAATTCAACATGAATCTATAAAATAAACATGAAAATATTTGAATTGGATTGTCTAACAGCTACTTTACTATTATTTTAATTTAATTTGCATTTTGCAACCTGCATGATGCACGTTTGCATGCTTTTTATTTTTTCTTTAAATTATGTTTTTATTTTGAAGAAGCCTTTCCGCAATTTTTGTGTTATTTTTCAGTTGTGTTATCATTATTTTTATTAGTTATAATTGATATTCACTAACGGCCAATGTTAATAATGTATCTCAATCTAATGGATGTCAAGCAATCTAGATAGCTGCGTATCCGTCGGCCTATCCCATACCTAATTGCCATATTTATCCTGTCCATAGATATGTTATTGGCAAACGATAACATAAAAATGGATCAAAATATCAATCTTGGACAGCAAGTTTTGGATAAGGATTGATTATTAATATTGGCCGTAAATATAGTTAACGCCCTAGACTTAAAGTTAGGACCCTACATTTTGAATATTTAAAACTCAGAATCGACAAGGTATATATTGTGATATAATAATATGGTACATTTTTATGGCGTGATGATAATACGTAGCTACATGAAAACAAAACGACAAGAAGACTAGAATTTGAACAAAAAATATAGACAAGGAATTTAAAACAGTCTCTTTTTTATTAATATCGGTAGGTAGAGAAGCTGACGAATTGCTTGATCATAATAAATACATGTCACCTACAGACGAAAAGGGGAAAACGACGCATACCAGAAGCGGCAGAGGTGTTAAAATCCCCTTTAGTATGTAAGTTTACCCTTACCTTCCATACCGGAACACGATAATGGTGAGTGTTGACAATATGATGGTACTTTATATCTGAGCCGGTAATATCAATCTAGACAAGTTAATTTTCTAAACAACTTAGGTATAAGCTTATAAATCTTTTATGTTTGTGTTAAAAGTATAAAAGAAAACTGTATTTATTTGTTTAACAAATAAAATTAAATATCAACATAAACATTAATCTCTCCTGTGTGGTCTAGTGTTCTGATGTTGGCATTGACCACATGAGGTCCTGGGTTCGGTTTACGCATCGGGAAATTCAAAACGGATTTTTTAAATATTTAAATAAAAACTGCGTTGCCCAGATTTCGATAATACAGTAAAAGGTTGCCACTACTCACATTACCTTGGACTAATCGTGGATTTCCTGGTTGTATGTACCTCTGCCTACTTCTTCAGAGAGACAGACGTGAAAATACTTAACAATTAACGAAAGTTTTAATTTTTTATTTTTCGCCCTCGACGAAAAAAGTGTGGTGTCATAAGTGTGACGTGTCTGTGTGTCTGACTCTGTGGCATCATAACTTTGGAACGGATTAGCTGATTTCGATTGATTTTTTTGTTTGAAAGCTGACATGATCAAGATGGTTCTTAGCTTCACTTAATAAAGATTCATCAAAAAGTCATCAAAGCATTTGCAGCTCATTTGTAATCATCGGATTGGATATTAGACGCACTATATTTAATTATTTCACTTTTGAACATATATGAGACCTAACTATACTGGTCTGATAAAAAACAAATCGGGTTTGGACTCGTTAAATTCGTCTTAACTAGATCTGTTCATATTTTCTGATGACGAGGTCTTGATGACAAGGACCTGATGAAAGAACTGGCTGCTGAATGATGGATCTTAGTTTAAAAATTACGATACTATGTTTCGTAATCTTTGCAGATTATCTAAAGCACATCACAAAGAAAAGTATTGTAAGTTAGATGTGTGTGTATATTTTTGGCATCATAACTTTTAAAGGGATGGATGGTTGTTTTTTTTTAATTTTGGGACTATTTATGTATTTAGTGCACAATAAAGGGTTATTCTGTTCTATTATTTTATCATACGATATTTTTTTAAAGGTCTGGAAAAAATAAAGTTACGAGTATATTGCATTTGAACATACTACTGATACTGCTCATAACAAACCCAATCTCAATTCGTAAAATGTGTTTGTCCGATAGTCCGGGATATGTGTCTCTGGTTTTGGTGTGTTCCTAAATCACCGATGAATGAATACATGGTTCATGGACGGACAAAGGCTACTTTTAAATTTAAAAGTTTAACATCCACATTCAATAACCTACCTAATGTTATAGATACTACTAGTCTTTTGTAATTTAGTAAAAAATAACGATAGTTTCCTGATTACTGATACATAGTAGCCCTATCTCTTACTTTAGATGGGTTATAAAATGAGCCGTAAGCGAAAAATAAAAATCCCGTGAAAGGAGAGCAAGCTCCCCCGCAAATATCCTTATTAAGGGCAAAAGATCATAACTGCGAAGTCTAGGTGTATATTACTTCTTTGCTTCTCGAACGACTGAACAAATCTAGCTGAAATTTAGAATACAAATCGATTAGAGCGTAAACACAGTCAGTCGTCTTTACTTTGGTAAGTAGTTCCTAAAACCATTGTAAGTAAAACCGAATTTTATCACCTGGATACACACAAACACGAGTGCGGACAAACTGTTTATGTTTTCCAAGTCGAACGGCGTCAGATCTCATGTTACCCATTCATTCGTTAATCTTTAGGAGCCATTAAAAAGTCGTAATACATCGACTGTGGTGTCATTGGTACACCTACGGGACAGAGCGTCGTTAGCCATCCGATACCAGGCTATCATAACTATGAAGAGTTACTTTACAGACATGGATAGCTTGACGATTTAATTTTGGAATGCGGGACAGCAATAGCACGTTACGTAGAAGATAAAGCTCCATCCATTTGATACGCTAATAACCACCGTGACTTAAACACCACGTTTGACATGTTAACTTCTCACGATAAATCAACGCCGCAGCCAATGACGATGAAGAGTAATAAAACCTTATATAGTCAGAATACTAATACGCTTAGAACCTTTTAATTTTACAAATCATTCATTAAATACTATCAATACGAAAAGTACAGTCGAATGACACACACAATATACAACGGATTTAAATCCGATAAATAACCACCCTTTCGGAACATAGCCTCCTAGTCCTAAACCACTCTTTATACCTATGTCATTACAACTATCAAGAGTTTATTACATGGATAGCTTCACAATTTAATTTTGAATTTTCGGACAAAAATGCCATGTTGAAACATACACTTTTGAGGTACATTTAATTTAAACTTAAAACTTAAGTTTTGACAATATTTGTGGCTATCTATGACTTCTTATCAACATGACAAACGAAGAAGTGTTATGCCGTTAATTTATTTAAAATAAATAAAATAATCTCACCCGCAAGTAAATTATAAGCTTGTTTTATGGGTGTTAGTTAACGATAATATTACAAAGAAATATTTAAGAAGAAGTTAGCCCATCCATGGCATAAGTCTTACCGTAGGGTCCTCTCTACCGGAACATGACAGTCATTATGACGGCAGGAATAATCAAGGCGCTGGACCCCCACCCGGGCAAGTTACTGCACACCACTCTACATTTTTCCCAGTGCTCGCCTCTTACAGGCTGCCTGACAGAGAAGCAGATGGCCTATTCTACTTAGCAGAACCGGACCAACACGGGAAAAAATGTAATAAAATACACAATCATAAATAAATTTTGAATCTGGTACTCTTTACTTTTACTTAAGATTAAGTCTGAAAGTTTTATATAACATCGACCTTTAAAAACCAAAAATTTAAGAAAATATCTTCACGTCCCTAACCATGAAGAGGAACGACAACCAAGGCACCCCCGACTAGCCGAAGACACTAAGTCCCACAATGAGGTAGGTACGTGGCAAGCAATCGCTAACCGGGCTCATAGAAATAATTCTTAATATACCTAGGAAATTACTAGGAAAGGGCATAGATTGATGTCACTATTTTAGTACTTATAGAAAACGTGTATTTTTTTATCGTCAAAAATCTTATCTAAATCTTTGTAAAACAAAAGTTTAATCCAATTTGTCCCGTGTTCTACGTAAAAAAAAGAAACATTCCATGCCCATTTCAAGAAAAAGGTAACAAATCCTCGTAATATTTAGTATGTTATAATGATTGTAAAAACAAACAATAAATAAAGTACAAAGCAGAGCCACCCAGAGATAACACCAATAAAAACAAATTTGTACAAGTTGATAGCCGAAGAGACGACGATTTATCGAGCGAGATGTCTTTCTCGATAGTACTCCTTAAATTGTTCAGTTAATTTTCCAACAGTCTCAATTGGTCGTAACCCACTTTGAGTCTTCAATCGATATTAGCTTTTTTGCCATAGAACATAAATTACATTATTCGAGAATTCAGAATAATAAATTCAAGCAGGTTTAATGAAATGGAAAAGTTTCCTTTTTATCTAAATGCGTTTTCCTCTTTACCGTTTATGGGTATCTGGTAAACATTAAACTATTGTTACTGACTTCTGATTGCTTTTTCTCAATTGCCCGTAATACTTATGTTCTTTCCATGTTTTTGCATAAATTTTCATTACTTGCTGACAATGTGTTAGTGTGCATATAAAAAACTGTACGTATACATTCTGTTATGTGTATAAAAATGAATCCTTATTCACCTTGGTCATAAACATCACGAATGAACGGGTGAAATAATTTTGGAGAAGGTTCATACGAAAAAAGTGGGAAAATTGCATTAAAAAATAGAAAAAAAACAATATTTTAATGTTTGCAATACAAACTGTCAGCTACTAAATGTCAAGCGATACGAAGTTCGCCAGGTCGGTTAGATCGTTTTTTTTACATTGGTAAATTGTAGCTGTTACATATAAAAAATAGAAAAATGTACTTAAGGACTTTTGCAATTAATCAACGATCAAATCGAAGTTTAACATTTTGATATGAAATAGTTATTTTAATTCTGAAGATTTTTATTGATTTTATAGCAGATTTCACTAAAACTTCTAGAACGTTTTAATTTTATTAAAATATAAATTGGTATTGCTTATGAATTAATATATTGATATAGTAAGAAATGCGAGATTTTAGGATTCGATCTTCTCAGGGAAAAGTCTGTAACTTAAAATTTAAGGTAATGATTGACGGAAGAAGGTGCTGCTTTATGAAAATTTACATTCATTTAAGAGTTAGCCAACCTGGCGAACTTTATACCGCTTGACATAGACATTCGTAGAATTGATAACTACTAACAGTGTGTGTGAGGAAAATTAAATATTGTTTTTCCTATTCTCCCTGCGACTTCACAGTTTTAACCTAGATATGAACCTTCTCCTGACTATAGTCACACAACAAAAAAATTAGCAAAATTGGTCATATATTATATATTAGCCGAATCGGCAAACTTCGTATTGCTTGACATTAAAAGCTACAATTACTTCATACACTTTCCAATTTTCATATTATTTTATTCATTATGATCATTCTTCTTACAAAAACCAATACAAAAAAATACTCAATCAAAATTGGTATATCCGTTCAAGCGTGATGCGATGACTACGCGAAACGGAGAGACATCTAAACTTATAAAATAACATATTCTGACTGACTGATTCATCATCGCCAAGCAAAAACTGTTAGAGTTACAGCCGTGACATTTGGTGAGTAGGGCCATTTTATCGAGTAGACACCCACTAAGGACGGAATTTTAGAAATTCTACTCCTAAGGGGGTGAAATCTTGGTTGAAAGTTTGTATGGAAGACTGTCATTTCCTAAGTTAGAAATATCGAACTTTATTTTTAGGCTACTTATTAAAAAATAGTAGATACGTATTTAAGGAAATTCTACCCCTAAAGGAGTGAAATAGGGGCTGAAAATTTGTATGAAAGTTCTTATTAATGGGCTTAATCAGTAAATATATTAACTGACACGCGAGCAAAGCCGCGGGTAACAGCTATTTTTGATACATATGATAGATAAGAGAATAATATAGATTCAAATTAAGTCTATTATTTATGCTTCCACTTGAGTAATTATTTTATCAATTGTACAGTAAAGTTAATTTCTTGACTAAAAAATTAACTACAATTTCAATAAGGAACAAAAAATAATATTTACACATGACAAATCGTCTAAATCTATGCATATTAATAAAATACTTAAAATTAATATCAGGACTACATAAAACAAATGATGTGTCCTTAAAACAAAACGTATAATGTACCTGAATCAACATAAAATAAATCACTTTTAAAATTGACATTTCACACGATGACTTAAAATAAAAAGTTGGGCCAATGCGAGCAGGCCTTTTATTTTAAGGGCGCCGTACCATCGTATTATTTTATATTTGCCTTTTGTCGTTTTCATTTATAAAAGAACTAACTGTTTATTCGAGACTTCGTCAGCATAGAATAGATCTTCATACAACTTTCATCTCTCATTATTGTTCCTTAGGGGTTAATTTTTGTAAAAAAGTAGTCTATGTTTGAACTTAAGTCTTTGGCTAAGCTTGTCAAATTTCATCAAAATCGATTCAAAACAGGTAATAGACGGACAGACTTTCGCTATTATTATACAGTACCTATAGAGTTAGATTGGGTGAATTTAAGTATGCATGAGAAAAAAAAACTTAGATTTATCTTTTCATAACATGATGTGGCAATAATAACACTATATTATCAGCGCTTACCTGTGTCGCATTTAAGTTTTGTTTGAAGGATTTTACAGAAGAATACTTAGACAGTAAATACACGTATTTGTTAACAATAGCCACGTACTAAACACATCTTTTTGAACTCCGCATTTTTCTGTATTTACTTCCTGCAAAATAACATGGTTTTTCGTAACTTTACATTTTTTTAATAAAAAACTAAGAAATAGCTACATAACGAATACAATACCAATAAAAAGAAACTAGCCTGCCTACGTCGTAAATGACTTGGCATAAAGATAAGACATGTTCTGAAAAAAAAAGATGTTATTAATAAATGTCGTATTTAACATTCCTAAACTGAACCCTAATTTTTACTAATTAACTAATTTAATTCGATACATAATTTCATATTTTACAGAACCCTAATCGAATTAAAATAACACCAATAGGTATCTCTCGTATTATCAACGATAACCAAACATAAATATGGCGGACAATAAATTTGAAAATTTATTTGTCAAGGAGACGGGAGCCCGGCGGGACGAGGAGTCCCAAACCGTAAATAAACTGAGATAAAACAATAAACGAATTACGTACAAATAAATAACAGATTTGTTCAAACAGCCTTTTAAATACAGGTTGAACTTTATTGTAACCATTATATCTTCACAAATCACATGATTGCAATTAATAAGACAAAATAGTTTTAAAGCAATAAATATTTTTGCAAGACTGTCACTAAGAGAATTCTATGTACTTAATACATTTAAATTTTTTGAAGGTTTTCCATTTGCTTAGGCAATATTGTTTTATATCTTTAACTGTTTACAGAAAGACATATCTACTTAATACACAATTTTGAATTTTTTTTCTCATAATGCCATAAATTAAGCCAAGTGAAAATGCATAAAAGTGTAGACCACCACTTTATCTAGGTAAGTTACACCATGTACCTTACCAAAAAAATAATGAACTAAAATTCAACTTTGGTATATAAAATGCCAATTCGTCACATCTAGTTTAAGAGGTATGAATAGATCACGAATCTGATCTGTGGGGTTACTCTTGAATCTCGATATCATGCGAATTGGAAATTGGAATCGTATATGTCACTTTAGGTACTTTTGGACACAGTTCTAGAGTATTATTAGCAATAAGTTACAAATGAATTCAGCTAATCTGACAAAACAATTTATTGTTTACTATTAACAAAATGTTAATAATTAGCCAGTATTGTGTTCAAGAGTACCTAAAATGACATACTCGATTCCAAATTCCAATATTGCATGAATCGCGCTTCAAGAGTAACCCTACTGATTGCATTACTTACTTACTGCAAAATAAATACTTGCAAAAAAATGTATTAACAATGTTCTCGTCTAATTGATTAGTTAATTAATTAAACAGCATTGAGGAGAAGTTCGGAGAAACCTTTTCGCGTGGTCTAAGTCAATTAGTAAGCATCATAAACTTCGTGCAAACATAGGTAACATACATACATTAGTGTAACATATTATTTGTGGTGTCTCCTGAAGTTAAAAGTTTTCGTTTCTTATCCAAATGTTAAATGGTATAAAATGCCCAATAAAAGTTATAAAAATAAGTCAATTTATGAAAACCAATTTAAATTCCGTAACAATTAAGAATTAGTCTTTACAAAAATGTAGAGCATGCTGTATAACAAACGATCACGACGAGCGCGGTCGTGTTGTCGCCGCGTAAAACGTATAAATTAGAACCTGCTATCGCGAGATCGGCCGGCCTCACACCTCGCGCGTTATGCATACAGTGATTTACGCTTTTCCTTACGAGACATACCCTTTACTTATGTGTTCCTAGTTCGTTAAAATGCTATAATTTCTGCATGTAGTTAGTCTATAAATTTTATCCTTCCACCTCTAAATTCCTAGTAAATAGGTAATAATATTTTATTGTCAAGGTTTATTTTACACACATACAAGTTACTACTCATTGAAATTGATACTTAAGTCAAGGAAAATAATAGAATTTGTAATAAGAATTAAGTAATATAAACGAGATAGCAATTAAGTTAAATTATATGTTAACTAAAATTAAACTAGAAGTTAATTAAATTAATTTTCAATGGTAAATTATTTAAAATGACGCTTATATGAAGAAGTCGTTTACCTCTTCTACAAGAAGAACATTTTTAATATTAAATATTAATACATTGATAATTTCTTAATATATAAAAATCCCGCTTCTTCAAAATTCGATGTTCTTTTTAAAAATCACAATAAATTGCCTACGGGTAGTTTTAGGTGCTTAAAGTTTTAAATTATCCGTTCATATCTCGACTTAAGGTTAATATGTGAACCTAATATATATATATTATATCAAGCGAAGTCGAGTCGGCTCTAAAACGACTGCATCGATTCTAAGAATTTTAATTTATAGGATTCTTTTCACTACACAAATATCGCTTTAAGCTGTCTGTCCATACGTACGCTTAAATCTTTAAAACTATGCAACAAATTTGATGCAGGTTTCACTAGATAAAGTGATAACTTATTAAAGATGAAGGTTTATATGTATAGTGTAGTTATAATATCCCCTTCACGAAGTCGGGCCGGGTCACTAATAGAAACATAAATACTAAAACATTAAATATTATGACCAATTTTCCGGGTCCTACGAATTCAAAGAGATAGCTAGAAAGTATCGAATTAATAAAGTTAACAATTCAAGTCATATCGCCTCTGTCTGTGATACAACGATCTAGGTATTGGATTTGAATTGAAGGTCCCGTGTTCGACTCCCGAGTCGAGCTACAAAAAGAAAATGTGGTTTTTCCAATTTTCTAATAAAAAATTGATGCTCGGGATTGGATATTTGCCCGGTTGGCGATTGACATGCCACCTATCACATTGTGGGACTAAGTGTCTTCGGCTAGTCGTGGGTACCCTGGTTGTGCCTACGACTTCGAGGATATGGGCTTGAAGATACTTTCTTTTTTTAAGTTAACAATTGTAGTAGAACCGTTGGTTTCAAAACAATTAATTGTCATATATCACATTATACTAAAGTAGCGATAAAGACTACAGACTTCTTCAAGTGATAGTATTTAAACCGTACCTCTATATCTATGCGTATCTAATACACATATCAAAAGGCTGTAATTTCTACTTTAAGTTACTCTGTAAATTCACTCAAACTACCTCTAAATTCCTAGAAACAACAATATTTTAATGTCAGTATAAGTTACACGGTACGAAAAGAAAACAAGTAGAGTTAACAACTTGTTTTGCATCATATAGTAAATAGTTTTCCAAAGATTCAAAGTTGAATTGAAGTAATTTTAATAATACTTTTAAATATTTAGATGGAGTATTTAAATATTTAAAAGAATTATTAAAATTACTACCACTAAAGGCGTAGGGCGGACTTTTGAATGATCCGTGTTGGTCCGGGCTTGTTTGTAGAAAAGACCATCTGCCTTCCTCGCCAGGCAGCTCATTAAAGGCGAGCATAGGCTTACCATCACTAACACCGTGACATCCGACTAGGTGGTAGAGTTTGGCAGCGACTTGTCCGGATTGGTACCACCGCCTTACCTATTCCTGCCGCCATAACGTCATGACGTGTTCCGGTTCGGAGGGTAAGGTAGCCGGCAAACTTACTTTTGCTCGAGGCCTAACGCCTCAGGTTGGCAACGCACCATTACCACCTTTGGTGTCTCTAGGCGGCGTGAATTTCATACCATCAGGAAATCCGTCTGCTTGTTTGCCTTCCTATAACATGAAAAGAAAAAAAACATACAAAAGTCCGCCCTACGCAACTTCAGTTGAAACGTTGGCATAGTAAACTAATTTAAATTGCTCGATTACTAAGGAATTAATGAATAAAATTTACAAAAATACAAAATAGAGTCTGCTTCACATAAAATGTAATGTGTATACAAAGGCGGTCCTCTGAATATAGAAGGATTATATGGAAGAGTCCTTCAATGACATACCCTGATTTTCTGGCACCATAACGTCAGCGCTTGTCATTGTATAATTTTTATCTCAAAAACGCATCTTAACGCCCGTATCTTTGAAGAGGTAAGCAGATGTACACCCAGGGTAAATACGACTATTTAAAGACACTAAGTCATACAATTAAGTCCGGTGAAGTTGTAAAAACCGCGAGGTTAGCGACGCTAGACCTTAAAAAAAAGTCACACAATGTGATAAGTGGTAAACCTGTGGGCAACGGGGCACTGGGAAGATCCAGGGCAACGTTGTTTTATATTAGGAAATTAGAAACGTAGTACCTAGTCTTGTTGTAGCTCTACATCATGCACCTGGCTATTTATTACATTATCTAAGTAATGTAATAGCTTCACATTATATACCAAATAAGTTGTTCTCTTTTACTCTCGGAAAATAATCTTTAAACTGTGACAAATTCTTCAGTAATAAGTAATAGCGAGCGGTTCATATTTTAAAACAAAGCGCGCTTGGCGTGATGCTTAAGACATACTATAAATACGAATAAAAATTCATCTGTAAATAAATGATATTTTGCAGCCCGCAATTTTTATTATTGCTTTGCCTGTTATTGCGGCCATAATGTCAGTACTTAACATTATTGTGCACTAAAAGTATGTGAGTCGGTAGACTTTACACACATAAACTAAAATGCTACTCGGAAAACAGGTAGATACTCGTATCAGCGGCCATCTAAGATATCTCTTTCTTTTGCTATCAGAAAAACTGCCAAAATGTTTGTCCGCTATCTCTTAAATAAATAAATTCCCCATTAATATCATGATAAATTTTAATAAACACCCAGATTCAGAAATACAGGCATTCAATGTTCATGGTACAATGACTGCCCTTGTGGGAAATCGAACCCGTGCTACGTGGATAGTCATCTTTTATTTGTTAAGATTGTAGGGCGTGTCTACGTTTATGTTAAAATTTGTTAATTATCAAAAACAAAATAAATATTTCTTATGTAAGTAGGTACGTTACTTATTTTAATCACGTTATTTTTAATAAAAAAAAAGTACCAAATAACTTGTAACGATTACAAGTACAAGGCTAACATAAAACAGAGGACGTGAAAATATTTGAAGTATTACAAACAAAATATACTACGAAACCTACAAACTAATAAAAACCTTACCAATTTGGAATAAGATATTATTTAGATTGATTATTATCTCTTAGTCCGTATATCAATGAGACGTAGTGGCGCCCTCGGGATGTAAAATAAATTCGGCTTGATTTTATTAATGTTGTTACCCTAATCTTGATCTGAGGTAGGTGACATTTAGGAGTGTTATTATTTATAGTTAGGAGCTTATCCTAAATCTCGTATAAGTTAAAAAACTTAAACCGTTATGTTGTTTTATGTCTTAGTATCGACTATTAATTACAATAGTAGAATCGATGATATTATTGATTTGTGGGAATCATTAGAATGTTAATAACATTTTTTTATAGTTTTAAACAACTGATTTGACATTAAAAAGTGATATATTTTGTTGTTGTATTTAATGTTAATTAATGTCCGTGTTGGTCTGGGCTCCTTTGCAGAATAGACCATCTGACTTCCTGTGCCAGGCAGCTCGCAAAAGGCGACCATTAGCTTAACGTCACTAGCACCGTGACACCTGACTTGGTGGTAAAGTTTCGAAGTGACTCGCCCGGATTGGTACCACCGTCTTAACTATTTCTGCCGACATAACATTAACGCTTGCCGTTGAATTGTTCCGGTTCGGAGGATAAGGTAGCCGGTATACTTAATTTTGCTTAACGCCTAACATCCCGGCTAAAGGTTGGCAACGCACTATTATCACCTTTGGTGTCTCTAGGCGGTGTGAATTTCTTACCATCAGGAAATCCGTCTGCTTGTTTGCCTTCCAATATCATAAAAAAATATTGTATTTCGGAATCGAGTACAGTAATAAGGAATAGAGTTCTAAAAGCTTGACCTTCTAGTGATATCTTACATAGTCATATTCTAGTAATTAAACCGTAGGTAATTTATTGGTGTGGTTTTTATATAGCCTGTTGGTATATTTCCTTTTACATACATTTTAAAATCCTAGATTTTTTGACATTTTATTACTGTAAAGAAGCAGGAAGCTCTTTAACAACATTTTGTACCGCGTTGCTACTATTATGACCTAACACCTCCAGCACGTACCAAGACAACGGCGATTACTGTCGTAATAGCAGCGGGAATAGATACGGTTGTGGTTCCAATCAGGTTGAGCTGCACTGTACTCTCCTACCATATAAATATTATACTGGTTAATTATCAAGTGTTATTTTTGTCGAACTTAGTTCAGTTAAATTGCACAAGCGAAGCAATCGTGAAGGAACTATTATGATATTGTTTAAGCTGGAACATGATCGCTTCACCTTAGATCCTGACATGACCTATAGATGGGACATGAGACTATTTTGAAATACTTTTTTATTTTTTCCGATTTTATGAATTTGGGTAGTAATTTAAGGCAAATTAATTAAACTTGACTAATGGTAATTATTTTGGCTTATTTATGTTCCAAATACAAAGAAAAATACTAACAAATATAGAGTTTTGCTACATGACATCTGACTAGGTGGTAGAGTTTCGCAACGAATCACCCGGATTACCTTTTCCTGCCGCCATAACGTCATGACGTGTTCCGGTTCTGAGGGTAAGGTAGCCGGTAGACTTACTTTTGCTCGAAGCTTAACATCCCGGCCTCAGGTTGGCAACGCAACATTACCACCTTTGGTGTCCCTAAGCGCCAGGAATTTCTTACCATCAGGAAATCCGTATGCTTGTTTACCTTCCAATATCATTAAAAAACTCATCATACTTCAGTAATGTAATTTATTCATAACTAACGCTTTTCTGCAATCAATGTAATGTTTTTTTTATTCATTTTTTAAATTTACTTACATCAAAATGATACTTGCAACTAGACTTGGAATATGCTATGTTCATTTTACAGCATCATTATTCTCACATATTATCTTCTTTTTTTATAAGTAAAAAAAATTGTTTCGACTATTTTTAAAGTTCATTTTATTAGTGGGAATATAATATTTTCTAGGCGTACCCATTTTTATGAAAAATGTATTAAAATAAGAATCAAATATGTAATACCTTGCAAGATACTTAAACATATACTATATGATAAATACAGACTCGTATTTATTTTATGACGAGTACAAAATAATGTAGAGTGATAGTATATTTTTCTGGAGCTTTTTTACGATTTGTAGTTGACTGCATCTGTGTCACGCTAATGACCGTTATAACTTTTTTTATAGAAGAAGTAATGGTAGTTTATTCCGTGCCTCTCTCCACCTCGACGTTAGCAGCATAACCATAATCTCAGTGTAGTAAAATCCCAAAATGTATTGCTTTGAATTTAACATTTAGGAAGAAATAAGAAAGAACGTTTTGAAATTCCAGAAGCGAATTTCTCTAGTACTATCAATTGAATATATTTCTATTTCTATGGTTATTATCCGAAGATAGTGTCGTCGAAACCGACATGATTGTATGAAATGTGAGGAAAGATGGCAGATTTATCTATCGCTTCCTGCCTGGCAAAGGACTTGGCGTCATTATGTCTGTATGACTATACATTTATATATAGTTAAGCTGACTAGGAAAACAGACCTTAATAACAGCTGAAATACAATAGCAGATACAAAATACAACTTCTGGTATTCCAAGTAATGTATTGTCACTGCACAAAGAATAGAAGTGAAAGTAAAGGGGAAGTTTAAAGTGTAATGTCTAAACATTGTTAGTAAGGTTAACTGTAAGACATTTATTATGCGGTAAAGCCCTACAAATAACTTTTAATGGGATAAGACAGTGAACATGGCTTTCCAAATAGTAAGAGACAACCGTGGTCAATTGACACAATATGATGTTATAGGCCTCCGTGGTCTAGCAGTCCGGCGTAGGACTTGACTTCTTGAGGTCCCGGGTTCCGTTCCCGTGTCGGATAAAAAAAATGTATATTTTCTAGTAAAAATAATGTTGCCCGGGATATGTGCCCGGTTAGCGATAGGCTTGCCACCTATCACATTGTGGGACTTGGTGTCTTCGGCTAGTCGTGGGTGTCTTAGTTGTACCTCTGCCAGCTCTTTTGGGATATGGGCGTGAAGATACTATGTTATAAAGCCTAATGTACAACCCTCCTAGCTACCATACCCTTCGGACATGAATTCAACTGTGCCAAATATAGCCATGGTGGCGGTAGGATAAAGTAAAGGATTCTTATACAATCATGTTGGTGCACAGCACTCTAACATCAGTGGTCTTTGTTGGTAACAACCCATTTGCCCTATATAGCCCTATTATGAATTATGAAAGGCAGATGGTCCATTCTCTACAGAGGACCCTGACCAGCATGGGGGAAATTAATTCAGATTTATAGTACCGCCTCCTTAACTTAACTTATTTATTTACATAAAAATACATGTTACGTTTAAACATTAAAGATGTTACTGGTACGTTTCCTTCACGCTCAAACCTGATTTATTTTATTTATTTATTTTATATTATTCTATTTTGTAGTATGAAGCTTTGTTGATGAATGATGGATAATTAATGTGCCTACGTGCACGGCGAAGAAAGCGGCATTCAATAGTAAGCCTAGTGGTTTTAAGCAATGCCTTTATGTATACTTATATATTAATAAATGTAAATTTTTAGTAATAAAAAAAAACTATGTCAGTTGCCACAAAGCTACTGCTCACTTTAGTCGTTAGCACGTTTGCAGGATAGGGTAGCCTATAAATTTACCTATGCAATAGATTTGAGCGTGCAGGAAACGTACCAGTCACATCTTTAATATCGTACCATGCCATATAATAAAGTACCAGTCATATCTTTTCTATTTTGAAAACATAATGATTTCAATAGATGATGCAATTAGCCTCGGAATCATGACTTAATTATTTTTCTACGACGAACGAATAAAATCAAAAAATGTCGTAACAAATACAAAAAACTAATTATTTTTCGTAAAAAAAAACATCAAAATTGAAAATTAGCATAACAAACACAAAACACTCATTATTTTTCTTAAAACGAACAAATACAAAAACTTAAAGTCCAATTGAGAACCTCCTTGTTTTTCGAGTCGGTTAATAAAATGTACCTTATTGTAAAAGTATCTTCACACCCATATCCCTGAAGAGGTAGGCAGAGGCACAACCAGGGCACCCACGACTAGCCAAAGACACTAAGTCCCACAATGTGGTAGGTGGCAAGCCTATCGCCAACCGGGCACATTTCTAATCCCGAGCAACATTTTTTTTATTAGAAAATTGGAAAAACCCAATTTTCTTTTTTTTGCCCGACCTGGGATCCGAACCCGGGACCTCATGCAGTCAATTCTTATGTTATAGTTCAGTTTCAATTTGAACCGCTAGATCACAATGAACACTGTTAGGCAATAACACTTGAGTTTTCTTTGTTTTAAAAATTATAGCTTTTTTTATTTTATTTTAAGGGGACGGCTGTAAACAGAACAATTTGTTTGGAATTCTTGTTTTCAAAAATACAAATTTTCGCAACATTTTTTTATCTATATCTTGTCTTGTTTTAAAGGGTCGGCTGTAAGCCCAGAACAATTTCTTTTGGAATTCTTGTTTTTATAAATATTTATCTTCACATCATTTTTCATCTATCTCTTGTATTATTTCAGAGAGTCAGCTGCAAAAACAGAACAATTTTTTTTAGAATTCTTTTTTCTGTATACATATATCTTCACACCATTTGTTATTACCTCTTGTAATTGTAATTGTTGTGTATTTTAGTGGGTCGGCTGTACCTAAACTCGAAACATTTTTTTTAAACTCTTGTTTCTGTAAATACCTATCTACACAACATTGTTTTATCTATCTATTTTTGTTTTAATAGGACGGCTGTAAATTAAAAAAAAATGTATTAGCATTATTGTTTCTTTACTTTCATACATATATAGTTAAGCCCAATCTCATATTATTTACGTATTTGTGAACGTATCACGGAAAAACATATTGACTTTAGTTCAAGTTTTCACAAATTAAAGCTAAAAGGTCCAATTAAAAATCTTAGCCATGTTTTGTCTACATCAATCATTTATTTTCTTAGAGCTTTTTGGAAATAAAAGTGCATTGTCTCTATGGTCTAGTGAACTGGTGTTCGACTTGACTTCATGACGTCCAGTTTCGATTCCCATCTCCAAAACACGAAAATCCCGTAATCCCTGAACATATATTATGTTATAAAATATATACAACATAATAAAAAACATATATCTCGGATATCTGCTTTTTTAAATTTTCTAATGAAAATAACGTTGCCCTGGATAGGATTAGTGCCCGGGTGATAGGTGTTTCATCTATCACATTGTAGGATAATATCTCCGGCTAGTTATGGTAGGCTGGTATCTCTGCCTACCTCTTTATATATTTTTTTCAATATTTAGTTTGATGTGCCTTAAACTTAATTATATCTCATTTTGTATAGATTTGTAAGGAGTTTATAGAGGCAAAAAAAAGAAGTTATAATAAAGTTTATGTACAAATCAAAAAGCAAGATTTGAGAAGTTTTTGTTAACTATTTAATTATTAATTAAGTTTACTTTAATTTTGGAAAATAAAGTCACCAAAAATTTTAATTGTTACAGGCTAAGCGACCGAGGCCCGACACGGGTACTGATGTTCGGTAAGTATTTTCAATGTTATAATGAAAACAAAACACACACATTGTTAATTACTGATACACACACTTAAAACAGTCTTTTCCCTTGTTAGTCAGGGTCTCGAGAGTAGAATAGACCATCTCCTGGCCTTGTAACTAGAAAGAGTCGAGCGTAGGTCAATATTTGTTACCAATACAATCACATGGAAAATGTTCTGAAACAACTTGCCCGGGTAAAGATCCTTATCTTCTTCTTCTTTTATAAATATGGCTTTCAATTGTTTTTTTTACATTGCCTTTTCTATTCCTGTTGCCACAGTAATTGTGTTTTCACTGTCGTGTTGCGGTTCAGAGGGTAGAGCAGCGAGTATACATGCCATTTAGGCCTAAGATTCCTACCATAGGACAGCAACGCACCTATCACGTCTGAGGAATCTGTTTTCCATTTAATATTAGGAGAGCAGTATGGTTCACTGCCTTATCCTACAAAAAAAAACATATTTTTCTCTTGCCTAACTGAGTGAGTGAATGAGTGAGTAAAAACGTCATTTTAGAGTACTAACATGATTATCATAAACCAAGATTAGGCAAAGCTACGGTATCAATCCAAACAAGCCCTTCATGGGAGCAAATTAAATATATTTACTACCTAATCTTTGTCTCAGTGTTACTCTTATCTGCTGACTGGTCTTTTACTCGCTTTTACAAATTACAGTAGCTGAAAATTAAAGTAATCTGCAAATTGATACTACATCGGTTAATGACGTCACTAGACTAGACTAGTTTTAACTAACTTTATTATAGTGATTGAGATTAAATTTTTAGGTTCTAGAGTTCAGCTGCTGTCCGTAGTTACCAGGAATTCATCGCATTTATTTATCTTAATTCTTGATGTTTTAAGCTCCTTTCCCAAAAAGAACTGGATTGGAAAACCCAATTTTAATAAAATCCTTAAATGATGTTTTTCGAATCCTACTCGTTTGAATCTAGAATTATTTTCTCGCATTTGCATGCACGTTATGTTGGCAATTTTGATTGTCAGACGCCCATGTCGTTTCGCGCTTTATTTTATAGCAGCGTTCAGTTTAAGCGCCTTTGTAAACATTACAAAATTGTTTAAAGTATTTGTTTTGAATAGGAATAACAGTATTATAGGAATGAATTAAAATATACTGGTATTATTTCCAATTTGATCCAATTTTTATGGGTGTTGGGCTCCCTTACGTAAATTAAGTATTCAAGAAACGAAGAATAAATAAAAATAATCAGGCAAATAATAAAATATTCTCCAAAATGTAGTCGAAATATTTGTTGATACATGAATAAAGAACAAACACAAAAACATCACTACATTGAACGTCAATGAATCAACCTCAATGTATTATTTTGTTTCTTGATAAAAATATTACAATACACTTGCAATAAATAAATGTCGCTGTACATACATATGTACATACATACATATCTTCACGCCAAGTCCCTAACGAGGCAGGTAGAGAGTATTGAGTGCCAAACCTCACGATCCTGACAAATTATATAAACAGTGTAAGTGTAACAATATAGCATATAAAATATAAAATAAATGCATATAAAATATATGCGTGTGTTATGAGTGTCAGCATACGATATACTTGAATAACGTTTAATAAACATACCAGAAGCTAAAACTAGAGATATCTGGACTTAAATCAACCCCAAGCCTGACTGTTGCTCGCTAACCTCTTAAACAACTAGGAGGAAAATAGTACAAAAAAGTTTTATTTCAATAAATAGAAGTGTTTGTTTATTAAAATAGTACTTCACTGGTAATATACCGTGACTAAGGGCTCTCGAAATCGGAATTAAACTTAACACTCAAATAGTGTGCCCCGGTGCAATAAAGAAAAGGGCCCTTAAACCCTTATAATCCCTATATTGTTGCTACACAATTGCCGTGAAAAGAGCTACTTAGCGAATTCCCGTATGAGGCAAAGGTACATTATCACACCCTGATCAATGGATCAATAGGTTTTGTGTTACAACATGTCGAATAGATCAAATTTAAAGATGCTTCGTTTTTTTCTGGAATTTTGCAAGTTTACAGAAAAAGATAGAGTAGTTTTCATATCACGCCTTTATTCATTTCGTTTGCTATTTCTGTGCTTGTCACTATCGTATTTTAATCTGCAGAATAAGATTCAACTTGGTATACTGTTCTGTATCTGAAAGACAAAAAGCTCTTATTCAATTGCTCTTGTATACTGTACATTGACCTAAAATATATATGCTTTATATTCGTCTCAATGTCGGTCTCATAATGTTACAAGATCAGGACAATGGTAGCCAATCCCTAGGCGGCTTCCTGCAACGTCCTCGATAAATGTCTAGTTCTCAATACAAACGCTTATATAGAGTCTTTGCTCTTCTTTAAACGATTTGGAACATAGGAATCTAACTTACACACATATGACTTCTAAATATCCAATAATTATAGCAAAGGTTAGTAGAGGTACCAAAAAAGCATTTGCGACGTAATTAATCTGATCTGATTGAAGCGTATCAGCGTTAGGCAGCCGCATACAGTATAAAATCCGCTTTCTCTAAATACAATAATCGTGCGGCTCAATATAAAAAGTTTACTGTAAATGATAGAGACGTGTGACGGTGATACAAGGTAACTCCGACGTTATGATCTGATGCGTGCGAGTAACTCCTCAATATCCCTCTCTTGGACTCCTCTATTAGATTGGCATCATGATACGTTGCCGTACCATGGTACCAATTTGTCAAATTTTGACGTATATATCTCATCATCTTCTCCGTGTTGATTCTGGTCCCCTGTGTAGAATTGACCAACAATCTTTCTGCCAGGTAGTTCATAAGAGGCAAACATAGTTAAAATAGGTGGTAATGATACACAATACCATGAAAATAAAAATAAGAAATAAAATATTTACGGTTTACGTGTGTCCAAAGAGATGTTACAAAAAATATGCAAAAAATGCATATTTACCTACATTTTCTACCATATTATGGTGGGCAAATATTTTAATATTAAAGTAAATATAAAAACAGAACCACCGCAGGTCCTTATAATTGTAATTAAAAAAAAATTTATTCATTATGTAAATAACTAAACATTTTTTTTGTGACAGGTCAGCAAACTCTGGTAAGAGACAACCAAAGCCTACGCACACCATAGATGTTGCTACAGTAAATAACCATGTGTAAATAGATAACAACTTGCCCCGGGTAACAGAGATCCACCGCTTTACCTATTCTTCCACTATAATTATTACAGTGTCATGTTCTGGCCCGGTAGACTTGCACATTGGACAAGGCTTAACAACCTAACACCCGGCCACACAATAGTGACGCACCTATATATTTTTTTTAATGACTAATTTGTTGCTAATCTTACGATTTTTTACAACTTCACCGAACTTTGTGGGCCGAGCAGAGTGCTCAGCCCGAGACATCATTATTTAGATGGAT
>NJDC01000224.1:82545-99276 GCA_002245475.1 Calephelis virginiensis | reverse complement strand
CATGTTGTAACAAGACGAAAACGCAAACTCATTTAGTAAGTAAGTAAGCCCATATCCTCGAAGGGGTAGGCAGAGGCACAACCAGGACATCTAGAAATAGCCAAATAGTCCCACAATGTGGGACAGGTGGCAAGCCTAAAACCAACCAGACACATATCCAATTCCAGGATACGTCATTGTTATTAGAAAATAGGAAATCGACATTTTCTAATTTTATTCGTTGCCCGACCCGGTGATGGTACCCAGAACCTCAAGAAGTCAAGTCCGACGCCAGACCGCTAGACCACACAGGCGATAAACTTATTTCCTGATAGCATAAAATTCAAGTCAATTAAAGACATCAATCACTTATCAATCCTTATCACTTCCATTCTCCAGTGGTCCGGTGTTGGTTTTGATTACATGAGGTCTCAATTCCCGGGACGTGAGACTCAAAAATATGTTCTTAAAATTTAAAAATCAAAAGCAAAGTTGCCTGGGATTGGAACCATGCCTGTTAGACGAAGATTTTGCTACCTGTCACATTAAGGGACTAAAAGTTATCTTCAGCTGATCGTGGTTGTGCCTCTACCTAATACTTCAGGGATGCAGGCGTCAAGATACCTATTTAAAGTATCTTCACGCCCATATCCCCGAAGAGGTAGGTACAACCAAGGCACCCACGACTAGCCGAAGATACTAAGTCCCACAATGTGATAGGTGGCAAGCCTATCGCCAACCGGGCACAATTCCAATCCCGACCAACATTTTTTTTTATTAGAAAATTGGAAAAATCCAATTTTCTTTTTGTTGGCCGACCCGGGATTCGAACCCGGGACCTCATGCAGTCAAGTCCAACACCCGGACCACTAGACCACAGAGGCGATTACTTATTTAGATACATAAATCACGTCGATAACCTGAGGTTTGTATGTTAAAAACTCTTGGGTTAGTACATTTTACTAACCACTTCTGACATATATTAAAATATAGATTCATGAAGCATTTGTAAGGGATTTATTGATTTTCGGTTATGGTAAGAGTTATGATTCTGCATCATCAATATCACAGTCAACATGCTCGGAAAATTATGTTACAGCACTGTGAAAGAAATGTTTTTCTTTTCTTTTACTTTTGTTAGCAATCTTTACGATTCTCCATTTTGTTATATAGATTTTGTCAAACTTAGCACATTAAATGAGACAGTTCGTACTTTTATTAGTAAGAAAGAATCCATTTTTCACAAAGTTAATAATCTCAATAAGTAAAAGAGAAAACTGATATCTGCCAAAATCTCGTCAATAAAAAGCAGGTTATACTATAAGCAGGTGAGGATTTGGCTCGTTGTATGTCAGACCTTACACCTAATCTACATAATTAGTATATGGAAATTTAGACGTCAATATATATAATATGTAATATACTGTACTTTATTTAAACTAAAATAAACAGTTGTATATGTCGTCGGTTATACAGTTTATATAGTTGTTAGTTTACGGATATATAGTTGTATATATGTGTCGTCCGGTTGTAGGACTTGGCTTTATGAGGTCCCGGGTTCAAATCCCGGGTCGGGCAACAGAAACAAAATGTGTTTTATCAATTTCCTAATAAAAACAACGTTGGCCAGGGTTGGATATGTGACCAGCAGGCAATAAGTTTGCCATCGACTTTTGTATGTTTGACGATGCTTAGACTTAGAGAATCTACAAGTTTTTTAAGAGTTTTTTGCATTTGATATATTTTTTCTTGTGGAAGACAATTAGAAACACGCTAAATCTTTAGTTGCGGAATAAGATCAAGAAAAAAAAAAAAGTATCAAGAAAACCGCGGATATCTGCTAGTGTTTATTATAAAATCGTAAAAGTGCTGTGTCTATGTAGGTATATAACACATAGGAACATATCTTCACTCCAAGTCACTTGCAGGGTAGGCAGAGAGTAACCAAGTGCATAGTGCAAATCTTTGGAGGCCTGTCTAGCTTCCTTTACAATCATTACTGTTTTCACACAAACACGCCGATTTTGGAGTACATATTCTAGTAAAATAGAATCGTTAGAGGTCTCCTGTATAGAATAAACCATCTTCCTTCCTACCAGGCACCTTTTAAGTGCAGAGAAAAAGTTAAATGGGTCATTTATTAATAAGACCACTGGTGATAGAGTGTCGTACTGTAGCTCAACCTGGTAGAGATCCACCACCTTGCTATTTTTGCTGCCATTATGGTAGTGTCATATTCCGGTCCGGAGAGTATACTTGAACAATTGGCATAACGCTACGGTAAGGCACTGCCGCTATAAAACAGCAATGCGTTTACAACAACTATGGTGTCTATAGGCCAAGTTTATCTCTTACCAGCAGGATATCCGCATGCTTATCCACATAAAAAAACTGGAATAGTATTGTAGGCGCTCATGAACCCGAGCAAATTTTTTGGTAAACTTGCCTGTTTATTTGTTTGTTCTTGTATTTCAATATAATAAAATAAAAATATTGCATAACAAAGCACGGGCAAAGCCATCTAGTAAATATTGTTTAAATGTAATTTATTTTATAATAGCTTTTATTCAAAAGTCGGAACATTTCAAACAGTATTTTCAAATGTGTATTAATAAAATTAACGACATGAAAACTTAAATTTTTGTGTGCTAAATGATTAACCAAACACGATTTTTATTATAATAACATTGGAACAGTCAAACGAATTATTAATCATCATAAATCTCATCATAATTTGCAATAAAAACTATCATTTTTATAAAACAACTGGTGTTACGAGTTTAGTTTACATCTGTAATATTAATTTTAGTGTTAAAATATTTTATTTTAGGTGTGTCGGAATTTGTGTCACCAAACGTTGATTATTTTTTAGGACAGACACTGCTTTTGAATTTTTCTGTTACATAGTTACATATTGACGACCACTAGCTTTTATTATCGTCAAAATAAAACACAATCATAGCAAGGCACCTTTGATATCTATGGACTCTACATTAAAAAAATTGTATTAAAAGTAAGTTAGTCCTACTTATCTGAAAGATGGATTGGTTACTATACTCTTGTCTTGTTTTTGTCTTTGATATATCTTACTCATTGCTAATTTCTATTATAAATAATTCTTCTCGTAATTACCTTTTATAATATTTCGTATCTAAAAGTCGCTAATGGCATGTTTTGTGTTATTAATTAGGTTTGTAAATAATACTTTATTATTAGCATTACAATCTAAAAAACGTGTTAATAAAGTTTACTTAATTAATTTATAGCGTCTCTTGGCGGTTTTTAAATGTAAAATTTATTTTTTTCTCAAATTATTCCGGTATAGGACAGCAAAAAACAGATATATTTTCAAATTCTTAAAAAAAGGTACAGGTCGTCTTTAGTTGTAGTAGACACCAACTGAAACCTTCTTACTAATAAATACAGGCTAAAATACTTTCAAGCGTAAACCGTTATTAAAGTCTTCGTTACACTGGGGTATAGCCAATACTATCACCTTTACTCTTATTTTAATATTAATATGACAGCAAAGTTGTAATAATATGCCTTAACTGCCAAACCAAATCGCGACAAGTGTCATCACTAGGTACTATTATTAGTCTCTACCGCTATAACAGGACTCTTCCTGGCTCACCATGGCCATAAATTTTCGATTACGGCGAGTCACAAACTCTATATCACCATTATACGTCCTACTCGCATACTATTTTTTTTATGATGTTGGAAGGCAAACAAGCAGACGGATTTCCTGATGTTAAGAAATTCACGCCGCCTAGAGACACCGAAGGTGGTAATGGTGCGCTGCCAACCTGAGGCCGAGATGCTAAGCCTAGAGCAAAAATAAGTTTACCGGCTACCTTACCCTCCGAACCGGAACACGTCATGATGTTATGGCAGCAAATATACTAGTTAAAAATTAAGTTTACCGACTACCGGCTATCCTAATAGTAGGTAGAGTGGCACATGAGGCATAATGGTCACAGGACAGCGACTCGCCTATAACATCTATGGTCTATACTCTATAGTTCACGATTGCCTTTCACCGTCGGGAGTGCCATATGCTTGTTCGCTATGTCTTATCACATAAAAAAAAGGAATGTTAGTATTGCTTGAATTGACACTACACTATCAATGACATTTTACCGACAAATTAGCACAATATGGCGAATGAATATTCCTAATTTAAAAATAATTTGAATAAAAAACCACTTTAGCATTAAAAAAATCTAAATAATTTTTGACTATTTAATACCTCTTTAGGAATAGATATGTTTATTTATAAGAGTTTATACGAGTTTATATGCTACAAAATTAATGGCGACATGTGAATTATAATGATTTTCTTTTAAATATTCAATGGCGTGACATCGATCCTAGGGTTATCACAGTTGTCTACAAAACAATACAGATAATGATTATGACGTTGATAACTTAATTCAGTCAAGATTTTTTAGTGAATTTGAATATTTTCATCAAATCTCTGTGTCTGGTTTGTGTCTTTATTTTCATGATAATCCGAATTAAGGTAGTTGTTCTAAAATTGCAAAAAAAAAAAAACCGACTCTTTTATAGAACATAGACAAAGACAAAACAAAGTTTTTCTGCTCGCATTATTTTATTCTAATAAATATTTAATTGTAACTAAAATATAATTACAAAAATGTTTACTTCGCAAAAACTTCTATTTCAGTAACAATTTCTTGTATGACGCAATAAATTTCAATTTAACTCAACTACAACTAGCGAGCGATAAATACAAATCACAGATTTCTATTAGGTAATTGTTGTATCTTCAGTTCCATGGTTCCTAGTCGACAGACTACTCAATTAGCAATTAAAATTGGGTCCGCAAATGTACTAGCAAATGTGTATGGAATACGCCAGATCTGTGAACACAAGCGCTGCTGAAAAAGTACAAGCACATTCACAACCATTAACAACAATTTAAATCATTCGAATCACAGAGACATGTTTTATTAGCCCTGGCAGTTTTAAGAAGATATTTCATAGATTTTAAAAGGTTTCATATATTCCCATATTCAATAAGAATTCAATTCAATTCAATTCAAACAAGCAGACAGAGAGTCAAAACAATTATTTTAAATTTAAAATATCGTAAGCTCTTCTAAGATGTTACAAAAATATTTCATTAGCTATCTCTTCTTCGTGTAATTAAAAGGGTGCAACATTTTGACGCAACTTTCTTATCAAAAAATGAAAAAATAAGTTTGCTATGTTTTTTATTCGCTCAAATCATATGACACTAGTTGCCTTATATCTAAATGCCTTTAGACTTACTTTCAAATTATACGGGTTATACTTTTTCTAGTAAACTTTAAACAAAATCGGGTTTGCTATGTATCTATGGAAGTCCCGCCTCTTATTACGTGGTATTTATATACTCTTCGGGGTGCAAATGGTTACTTATCATGAAAAAAGAAATAAAAATATTTTTACTCAAGTTGACAACCCTTCCCATAATGTTTGACAGCGCGGGTGAAATGGCGCGAGCGCATTCACAGGCGTTGATAACGAGCTGAATTAATCGAACCACGTGTAAACATTTTGTTAGATAAATCCACTAAACATGAGGGGCCGTCACTGGCATCTGCTTTTTGATTTTGGTGATTAATTTTAATGGCTTGTAATTTAAAACAAACAGTTTACGATTTGCTTATCATGACCTTTCAATTGAAATATGCGTCAAACTCCGCGGCCTGCACATTACTAATAAGTAGTAAAGTAACTAAATAATAGGCAAGTATGATTAAAATTCAGAAGTATATTGTATTTTTTTTAAATGGTAATGAAAGTTTTTGAAATACGATTAGAAACTAAGATTTATCTGTTGGTGAGAAATCGTGGTAGACGGAAAAAGTAGAGTAGGATAAAAGTCTAAATTTATATGTTATGATACATAGAATAGATACAGTACATAGTTTTACTCTTAAAACTATCTTACAGTTATTTTTTACTGTTTATAATATTATATATACATGTTATCTGAGAGTGGTGTCAAGAGTCTCCGAAACCGGCGTGTTTGTATGAAAAGGGTATGAATGTGAATGTGCCAGATAGGTTTGTCATTATCGTGAGGTCTGGCACTCGATACTCTCTGCCTACCCAGTACGGGACTTGGCGTTAAGATATGTATGTATGTACTGTTTATTTTAAAAGAGATACAGAAAACCACGTTGATCTTTTGCCACGTACACCCGAAATTAAAACCGATAAAACCACTAAGGAAGTAATTTCGACTTAAAGTCCACTATTAAATGGTTAATCGTTCGTCCTCTTTTCGCTTCGAAATTAAGACATTTGGGCTAAGTGATTGTTTATAAAATGACACGTCCGAGTAAACAGCGTTTTAATGGATTTTTGTCTTACGATGTTTTGTTAAACGAGGGTGTTTTTTTAATCTGCCTAATGATTTCGTAAACGCAGCTGGGTTTTGTAAGCAAATTATTTTACACTTTTCATAAATTCTGTTTTCCTTATACCTACTTTTACTCGACGTATACGATTCTGATGGTGAACGTGAACGTTTTAAAAACGTCCTGTATATTATGTGATACGGCCGGGTGACGTAGGTAAAACCAGTTATTGGTTGTTTTAAATGTAAGCACGCAATTTGTTTTTTGTTTTCTGTAAATGATGCACTAAACGTAGGTAGGTACGTACTAACAATTGCATAATGTAAAAAAATAGTACTTAATTTTGTGTTAAAAAATTAAAAATGTAAAACCGGTTTCCTTTTATTTTAAATATACGTACGGAAATTGTATTTAAGTTATATTTTTTTGATTGACGAGCTATGAATTATGGACTAAACCTACGTATTATTTTTTGTATAATACGAAAAGTAGGAGAATAAGAATAATTTTGTAAAATTTTAATACATTGATAATTTGTAACAGCTTAAAGACAATTATGTGTATGAAAACTTTCAACACCCGAATATACCTTAACAAGGTTTGGTGGAGACAAATGTATTTACAATTTATTTTTACAATCTTTAAATTGTTAATAATAAATATAATATTGCTTAAATGTATCTCTACATTCTAGATTTCAAGTTATTTGTGTCACTTGAGTGAGTTTTGTTATGTTTGTGATTTCTAATTTACAAAACTTAAGACTTGGAAAAAAAAGCTAGAAAAATAATGCTTTAACATGTTACGATAGTGGTACGTTATGATAGTGGTACAGGTAGGATGCAATGCTAGGATCAAGGATGCTAAAAGATTAAACCTTGACTCATAAATGTAGAGTCAGTTGTTAGTCATTTTAAATCTTAGGCCATGTGCGCAATGTGACTATGAGTTTCTACCCATCTAGTTACGACTAGTAAAAAGTAATTTACATTGCAGTATCTAAAAGAGCGATGTAACGTGTACAAAGAAAAGACTAGAAGTTTGACTATTTTGTCTGAAACATGAAACTGCGAACTGTCAAGATAGACGATCAACATATTTATTCAATCTATTTTAAAATGACAAATAGTAGTTTCACTACTGTGCTACCAACATAGCTGTTCAGTAAACAGCGTTGTTAGTATGGCGTTGCAGAAATTTTAACTGAAAAATAGCGATAATGTTAATGAAATAGTGTAATATGTATTTGAGGGAATTTCGTTTTCAGTGCTCACATTTCAGAAACTTACAGCGAAATCACTTTTCACGAAATAGAAATTTAGTTCCTACCTTGATTACTTAATTATAATACTGGTGGAACTTTTCCGCGTGTTGCTTGATTGTTGCAGCATGAAGGGAAAGAGAATATACTGTACAAACTTTGGGTGTGTTATACATACCGCAGGAGACAGCAGAAATCGGAATAACTAACTCCATTGCTTTAACGTTTAGCCATTATTAATTCGGATCCACGTTTACAAGAAGGACACAGATTTTACCGTGTTAAAAAATACAGTCTAGAAAAGATATAGTCTTTCTTTTAGTATAGTAATCCATACCTTATTACCAAATATCAGTTAACCTGATGGAAAACGAAGAAGGGATCGAAAAATATACACAGCTGCTGTTTAAAATTACTGTTTTTGTTTATTGATTCATGAAGGTCAGGATGGATCAAGAAAACTGACATAAAAGATGCTATAAAAATACTCCATTAATGAGAGTTGAGCATGGAAGGGAGCATAGAATCGGAGAGTGCAGGGACACACTAACCCCCTCTAATTTTCGGGCTTTTGAGCTGATTTTAATCGTTTGGTATAAGTCAGTTTGCCGGCTACTCCATTTCTATCCAGAAGGCATATACGATACGATGGCACTGTTAGGTAGACAATTACTCTGTATTCTAAAGCTCGAGATCAGCGTGGAGAGATTGAAATTGTTTTAATTTTTTTTTCAGATTATCAGGGGAAATCAACACAAGCCCTTGTGAGTCTGAATCAACATCAGAGTCGCCTCCATCTTTACTGCAAGATGCAACTCTACCAACACTACTAGTATCCGGAGCAACCACCATATTCCAAAACACGAACACCTCAGCAAATTCCGCCTTAAGTCTGACGTCAGTGGACGGTTTGGGCTTACCCAGCTCAGAGGTAGAAAGCTGTAGCTTGGCGAACGGATGCACGACGAGTTCGTCACTCGCCGGACTGGCGCTACCCCTGACTTCAGCGAGTGGCTTGTGTTCAACCTCCTCGTCATCTGCGGTCGCCTGGTTAATGAATGAGGATAGTACGGGTAAATATTCCAAATTTGAATTGTTTATCTTTAACGTATTTGAACCACCATCTGAACTTTGTCTTACGTGAAAACTAAATGTTTTTAGTGGGTAGCATGAACACCTACCATTTGAATATAGGTTTTCGTGTGCGCCCAATAGATAGATATTATTATTACAGTTTTTATGATTTTTGTCCCTTGATTACTAGCGGTCTCTTGTCCTACTTCTTGTATTAGGAGGACAGAAGTCAAAATATTTGTACGTTATATACAGGAGGCGGTGTCAAAAGCGAGGTGCGCAGTCCAGGGCTGTGCGAAGCAGACGTGGCGCTGTACGGAGAAACATTACCGTACGACCAGTCCACGCTGTCTTACCAGTATTATAATAGGTAAGTTGGAAATGCTTGCGCAGTACTTTCAAGCAAATATGACTTAGGAATCTTCAAGAAAAAAGCGTACTTATTCCTTAAAGGTCCGCAACGAATCCGTGATACTCCTGGTTTTGGGGACGTTCGTGAGCGGTGGTGATCGCTTTCCATCAGGTGACTCACTCGCTCGTTTGTCTTCTCTTGTATGAAAAAACGTGTAGTAGTCAGAAGCAATATTCGCAGCAACAAGCTATTCAGGACAATTTCCCCGTGTTGCACTAACGTACATATTCTTAGGCTTGTTCTTTGTGTAAAATGTGATACAGAAAATTTTACCCTTCACTTCATATCATGATTTTTTATTTTATTCATATTTTAAAATTTGCCGCTCCTTAAAATTTGTTTGCCGCTCCCAAAAATTTTCCGCCCTGGGCAGCCGCCCGGTCCGCCCACCCCTGGGGCCGGCCCTGGATTCAACGCTTAACCTATTCAGGAGTTGCCTGCCGCTACACTGACATTGTTTGTCACTGTCATGTTTCGGTCCGGAGGGTAGGGTAGACTGTAGGCTTACACATTAGAACTAACAACCTGGTTACGTAATAGCGTAACTATAAAATCTATAGTGTCTATATGGCAAGGTTTATTTATCAATTATCTACTTTTAAACAACCGATTTCGTTGATTATTTTTTTTTGAAGGTAGGTCATTGTGTCATCCAACAAATAGTTTTTGAGACATACTATATAATGCATAAATTTTCATGTTCCTTGACAACATCGTTGAAGATCATAGCGATCGTAATGGTAGAGGTCTTAGTGGGATCTTGATCAAATTTATGACGACCTCAAACATAATCATTAGCTGTCTTGATTATCAAATCATTAGGTAGAGTTAACAATTCGCGACGTGGTAATGAAATAATTGGGGTCAGTTTATTGCAGTTTTACTGTATTTAATTTTATTATGATTATGACTTTCCAACAGTATGCAGCAGTATGGAGGCGGGAGTACGGCTTCGTCATACGTCGGTTCAACTCTCTACAATCAATCTTACGCCGCATACCCACCAACGCACAACACTAATAACAGGTGAAATTTCCATTAGCGTCACTATCCGTCATTGGTCTTAGAGCGTAGTGACTAGGTATACACTATTTGTTTTGTGACAGCGTTTTGTTGATTTAAATAAAACAGGAACAATGTAAGCGTAAAAAGGATATCAAACGAAAAAATCTGCGTACATAATTTGCTTTAGCGTTACTCCCTGCTCATCGATTTCAAAAGCGGAATTGGCAAATACATTGGAAATTGGATTTACATATGTCATTTATATACCCTAGAACACAGTACTAGCGGGTGTTAATGTTATCATTAATAATTAATTCTTTATTGTACACAAAAGAAATTACAGAAAAACTAAGACTAAAAAAATGTAAGTGCAAAGGCCGAACTATCTCTAATAAAATAAATCTCTTCCAGCCAACCCGTCAAAGGAAAAGAACCAATGAAATAACCTGGTGTAAAAAGTTATACTTAATATAATATTTATTCCAAAAAAAATAAACGAATCTGATAAAATTGTTACTTAGTAATTAAATCTTAAATCATTGACGCTGTAATTTTCCTGGGTACCTAAATATACATATTCAATTCCAATTTCCTATTTCCATATGGCTATGGCTTGGTTAGACTACCCTAATACAAATACAAGTTTTAAAGTTAAGACTTTCTATCAGCGGTTGTGGGTTCTACAAAACAGCGAGCTTTATAAACGGATATACAATACATAACAAATTGCAAAATTTAGAAGGCAAATTTTACGATATGGATTACGTAGAATTAATGCCATTTTTGAAATCAAAAAGCTTTGTCACAATTGTTTTACTTAATAAGGTAAGAAAAACACGTTGCGATCACCACATATGTTAAATGTTGTATGTAGTACTTTTAAACAGTTAGAGTGTTCGTCAGTTATATCTGGTAGGATCCGTAGAAGCAAGTTATTTTTGTTAAAAACGAATCACCATACTGAGTTGCTATTGCGTTACTTTTCTAATGTATATATTATGCTGAAGTGCTATTTAGGATTTAAGTATCTATATTTTGTAACTTACTTTATACCATCTGTTTATAACAACACATACACAAACACATTCACAGACGAACATAAACACACATGCACGCATTTATGCCCGCACGCACGCACGCATACGCACAGGTACACTCGCACTGCAAGTCAACAACACACGTGTCAGGTTTTAAACTGGTAACTGAAGAATTTCGACACCACATACAGCCCACACACACAAAACTTATAACACGTCCCTCTCAGTATGTCGAGGGGTAAAAGTAGGCAGTGTTGAGTCATCGTCATGGCACTAATTACAATTTTCCAGGACATCGTGTAAAGCGGCACCAACGTATCTCAGCGCATACGGTGTGAGCGGGGTGGGAAGTGTTGCTAGTTCTGGCTTCGGATCGCAACCTTCGCCGTATGCCTACCCGTCTTACAATGGGAGCTTGGCTCAAACCTTTCCAAACACGCAGCAAGTAAGTACCTTAGTATCTGTTATTATTAAAACAATATCAAGTAAATATAAATTTGATTGAATTTATTATGTAACTTCATTACGTCGTAACCACGGATAGTTGTAACGTCGTATAATAATTGAATACGATAAATTTCAACGTTACAAAAAACATTGCGTTATTTTTACTTTAAACTCGCTGTTAAATTCCAATGTTGTTGATTAATTATTTTAATACTTTAAGTTATAGCGGAATGGAAAAGGTTTTCATGTTGATTTAATTGTAAAAGTTTTATCATTTTCTAAATAAATTATCTAAAGGAAAATTTAAAAAAAAATAGGCTTTTTTTCTTTTATTTTTTATCTAACCAATAATGTCGAGCTGCAAAAACCTATTGCTGCAGAAGTCAAAATTGAAAATGGGTATAATTTATTCTAGAATCAGCCTTTTCACTTTTGCTTTGAAAAAGCCCAAATTCTTACCGCCTTACTAACTGTTTAAAATTGACATTCAACTAATAACATTAATTTAATAAAACGTGTGTTCAACGACCGTTTATTTTTTTCTGTAGAAAGACGGTAATACTCTGACATTAGGCTCTGCTTTACAAAAGCAAATTCCAATAGTTGCCAGTACGTGCTAAATATTTTATTTGGCCGGTCTAATAGTTCGTCTTTTACATTAAACGAGTACGATGGTACTAAGCATTAGTTACGCTTGCTATCGGGCAATCCATCTGCTTGTTTGTCTAAACGAAGACTTATTTTTTTCCAAATATTGTGACAGATATTTTTTTTTCTCTTTAGGATTACAGTAGCTATGCTTCTGGATATGCGGATCACAGCGTCGCACAATATGGCGGTTATTACGCCACTCCTAGCTATTCACCTTATGTTAGTTCTCCAAGCAGCAGCGGCAGTGCTGGTCATACGTCATATCACCTCGGTGCCGCATTATCAGGTACCTATCTATTAAAATATTTAATTTGATTACTAATTTTCACCACACACACGCACACACACACACACGCACACACACACACGCACACACACATGTATACACTTTTTTTGATATTGGAACTGTCAAGGTGGAATCTAACTATCGGACACGGCGTATGCCTCTGATCGTTAGGACGTTGGTGATGGCGCTGGATGATTGTCAGCGGAAAGCGTCCGCCGACAGCATGTGCACACTTATGTCACTTATTAGTCGCTGCTCTAAGCTATGCCCGTAAGCCGCGACTCATATTATGTTTACAGCTTTTACGTATGTCAAGCTTTATTAAACCTATACCTGTGAATTTAAAAAAAAATGTCAATACCTACTCAGTTGAACACGGTCACAGATTACTAAGAGAGCTACAAGTTTTTTAAAAAGTTAATTTGCCCCTTTCGTGTGCCGGCTAACACCTTTAGGTCATGTTGCCACGTCTTCCGTATTAATACGTTTTTTTTTCGTTATTTATTTTAAATTCACTAGTTAAGTTTCATTTATTGTAGTCTTTAGTTGTTAATGTCATGTCGGGGTCTCGAGTAAAGCGGTGGCCTCCTTACTCAAGCTCATTTTTGTGAGATACGGTGGCAACGCGGAATTACACGATACACTAATTTCTTTATAATTATTTCACCTGTGCACTTTAATTGAACAAAATTCACCCAATTTGCACCTAAATTGAACGATTTTATACATAATAATTAACACGAAGTTCATTAATTATGAAAAACGACGACCTTCTTCTTTTACGATGGCGCCAAAACCTCAGAACTAGTAAATGTTAGCATGACACTGCAGTCAAAAAATATTAATGTCAGATGTCAATGACATTATACGACAAGCTGAAAATTGACAATTGACAAAACACGAATGTCAAAAATGCTTTGGTGAAAATATATGTTATAGTGAATGGTGATTGCTTGAGTAATCCCGACAGATACTTTTTCTGGGTTAAATTAATCTCACAAAATAGGAAAAAGAACAGATTGTCTTCTTAAAACCTTTCTGACTAGTAATCTCTAATTAAATTATAGTATCTGAGTAGTTCGTGATTGTCAGAAAACTAGCAAAGCTTTTCTATGAACATTTCTTTGTTGAATTCTAATACAAAATGAATAAAGAAAATGAACATATACCTCCTAGTAAACGGATAAAACTCGACGACGATTTTCAGGAGGAAAATTATGATAATGACTCCGATTATTGGCCAGATTCTAGCAGTGATGATGGTAGGTTTACATATCGTGTTAATTTTTTGTGTTCTCGTAGCTGCCTAATATTACTATTATATTTAACATTTCGAGAACCTTTCGCGTCTTAAATTCTCTATATCATTGCTGTATTTCACATGTAACTCCGTATACAAGAGTAAATCAATATAATCCTTACAGTAATATACCTAACACAGGGCAAAGAATGTGAAGGAAACTATTTTAGGTAACTCTGAAGAAATCGTAACATTTGGTAGGTACTCGAAACTCTGGGAACCCTGTGAGGGACTTGATGTGAAGATATGTATGTATATTGATTTAACATAAACCCATGTCAGAAGTACATAATATGTAATTTTGATTTTAGATCACTTCTTGGGATTTTTCAAGTGATACTTGTTTTAAGACCTGAGTCCATTATATGGTCCTAGAAATAAGTTGTAAAATGTTACAGAATCTCCTTCATCAATGTTGCCATCAATAAATGACACACCATTATCACCTATAAAAAATGAAGTTCATGCCGCAAGTAGAAGGTGCCGAGAAAATTCTGGGTAAGAATTTCAAGCAACTATGTAAATTATAGGTCTGTTAGCAAGTAAATTGTAAGTTCTGCTAATGTTATGCTTTTTCTACATTTTAAATAAATGCAAACAAATATTAAATCGGAATTACATAAAAAAGCTATCACAAAATTGTGTAATTGTGATTATGAATATATCAAATAGGTAAGGTTAGCTACTATTTATTACTCCTTAAACTAATCTTTTGTGATTATTTTATGGCAAAAGTAGTGATAGTAAGAGAGAACGACAGATGTTTCTGTCTTGAGGCCAGGGTGCTAGGCCAACTGTGCAAGTGTACCGGCTATCTTAACCTCCGGACCGGAACATGACATTGTTATTGGTGGCAGGAATAGGTACGTTAATCTAAAATGTAACACTATTAATTTGTAAAAAAATTCAAAGAAAAACTGCCCTCTGAGATTCTCATGCCGAATTTTCTCAGGGCTTGACCGTGCTCAGATTTGGTGGAATATTTGAGAATTAAATAAATGTGTTGTGAGCATCTCTTGTGTCTACTGTAAGCCCATTCAAATAGCGGAAAATTGGTTGTATTTAAATCTATTTTTTTCGTAGTTTGCAGATGCTATCAGGATCTAGTTTGTTTAAATGTGATTTTTAATTATATTAACTAGTTTTCCTTCTATGTAAAAACACAATAAAATTAAATTACCTTAATAGAATTACTTGTCTAAAAAAGGACCAAATTATAAATTTTTTGTAAACTTATATATATTAATAAAGTGTGCAGGATTTTAGCAATATTTTTTTTAATACTTTAAGATCATATCCATTGCTATGATACTAATACATAATATATTAAATTGATGGTATTTTTTTTTCACATTGAAAAGTAATGAGAGCCATCATTCTGTATCAACTAGCCTAGTCCTTGTTGGGAGAACTTTTTATTCTTTTCATTTAAACAAATCTTTTAAAACAAAAATATCTACTAAATATTTTGCTAAATATGTCATTAAAAAGTAATAAGTGAAAAAATGTTAGTAAATAAATGCTTAATTCAACGGTTGATGAAAAAATGATGTTGGACTTGAAAATATTAATTTCAGTGACATAGCTGGATAAACTAAAGAATTGTTTTATTAAATTAGTAACCAATTTTCAACCCCCAACACAAAACAAGGGGTGCTATAAGTGATGTGTATGTATGTGCGTCTGTCTGTGGGGTTGTAGATCTTCAGCAGATTCACAGATTTTGATATGATTGTTTTTATTAGAAAGCTGGTTTTTTAGCTATACTCAATGGAAATCTGTCCAGGCGTTAAAGGTCATCAGCTGATTTGTAAGCATTGTAAACAATATTAGCCACGCTAAGAGTATTTATTTTACTTTTAAATATATGTGACATCTTACAATTATTAAAACTCTAACAAAGCTGGTACTGAAATGCCTATCAATAAACCTATCAAGTTAGGACTCATTCGATTTGTCTTAATTAGGCCTGTAAATATTTCCTAGTAACTAAGACTTGATGAAGAAACTGGGGGTGTCTGATGGACCATAGTTTTGAAGTTATGGTATTTGTTTTAGAGGTGTCCATCCTGTGAGAGAGGTGGTGTTTGTTTTTGTGTGTGTGTGTCTGTCTGTGGCATCATAACTTTTGAATAGGTAGGTTTTTTTGTTTGAAAGCTGGGGTATTTGAGATGAATCTTGAGGCTACATTACTTGTAGGTTTTGTCGGGGTACATTAAAAATGTTAAATGTTAAGATTATTTTCTAACTTTATTGTGGTAATATTAAATTGATTTGTTTTAATTTCATGAAATCGTTGAATTATAGCAGTAATTCAATCTATTAAACACTGTTATAAGGTAGCAATGATTCTTTTTAAATTTATAATGAGCTTCTGAGTGTTCTAGCTGTTCAGTTGTTGGACTTGACTGCATGAGGTCCCGGGTTCAAATCCCGGGTCGGGAACCAATGTTGCTCGGGATTGGAAATGTGCCCGATTTGGCGATAGGCTTGCCACCTATCACATTGTAGGACTTAGTGTTTACGGCTAGTTGTGAGTGCCCTGGTTGTGCCTCTGCCTACCTACTGCATACTTTTTTTTTAAAATAAATTATTTTTGTTAGTTTTACAAATTTTATTAAAAAAAATTTATTACATTATAAGTACGTTATATCAAATTTAAAAATTAATTAACTATTTTAAGTTTAAATAAGTTCACCGCTTGTTCCTTCCAAAATCACAAAACTACTGTGTAAATAGCGAAATTCGCCATAACTCTTATAAATATGAAATAGGCAAGATATATTGCATTAAGGTATTACTTGACACCAAATTTTAATTTTATTTAGGTATTTGTTTAATCTCTTATCCAAATTATGATAATTCAAAATGTGGTTATTCATCTCGTAATTATTGTCAGCCTCTC
>NJDC01000224.1:32658-73853 GCA_002245475.1 Calephelis virginiensis | reverse complement strand
ACATTGCAATATTGTTTTATAAACATAATCTTATAAACAATAGGCTACTTATGATGTCTTGCTGTTTTTTTGTGTTATAATTATGCTTATAACCGTGTCTTCGTTTTAATTTCTCTAGTCAAATATTTTTTGACGCAGCGTTGATAAAATAATAAAAAAATAGTAATACTTTATACAAGTTCTATTAAAAATATATAATTTTGATCTAAATACTGACAGTGTAAGAGTATTTCTACGATTTAAGAATTGTTAAGTAATTGAGATTTGGCGGATAAACTAAACATTTTGTAAAAAAAGTTGAAAAGCATTTTGTTTTTTGTATTAACTAGCTCTCCTTGCGAACTTCGTTCCACCCGTTCAGTTTGTGATTTTGTATAGAGAAAAATGAAGTAGTGTTTTCCTCATTTTCCGTGCAATTTTCCCGGTTTTCGTCTTCATAAGAACCTCCTGACAGTAACTAAAACAACAAAAAAGCATTAGCTAAACCGGTTCAGTCGTTCTAAAGTTATGCGCTTTTTTTGCCTTCATACAGACGACTTCTAGACTTCCTGCAAAGGTTATTCCATTGCCTTGTTAAAAATCTCAAACAATAATTGAAAAGCTCATTACTACGGTTTTCCTATTTTGAGTTTAATAAACTTTCTACCGTATGTTCCATTTAACGAGTATAATAAAATTATAGAGACCAATAAAACTTTTAGCTATTATTAAATCTACTTCCACATAATGTCTTATTATTTAAAAAATCTGGTGTCCCATCTAGAAACAAAAATAATTGTTTGTACAAAAAACTTCGAAATGATTTTTCAGATTAAAATAACCTATCAAATTTACGAACGTTTCGAGTTGTGTTATTTCAGCCAAATGACTCATTATCGAATCTAGTTTTTTTTTATAACTAATATGGTTTTACAAAAACATAACCTTAATAATTTTACTATTATTTTGGATTATCAACACAATACCCACATATCTTGATTTCGCAAAGTTTATTTATTCGAAAAATCTTTAATTTAAAAATTCCATTACATAAATACATCGCTTATTGAAAATTCATCAAAACTAGATCCTAAAAAACAGAATGTAATTGTAAAAAATAATAATTTATACTATGTACAGATAATAGAACAGCTAAAATTAATAAATAAAGTTATTGCTCAAAACATATTAGCAGCAGAATGGAGTGACGGACACTGATGTCAAATTTACATTAATGCTACTTTTGATAGCGGTTGTTAAGTTCAAACACAGCTGGAAACATATAATCAGCCGCGACTTACAGCCGCGACTGATAAGTAAGCACATGCTATCCGCGGATGCTTACGGCTGGCTGACATTTAAACATCTGTCGCAATATCTTTCGGACGTCGGAACGCTGAAAGTAACGTCTGCAAATGTTAGTTTGCACGGCTTAGCGTACTTTCATTAATTAGATACCCCGTAACTCGCGGCTACTACCCGCGTCCGATAGTCTGTTTCCAGCTTACTACTGGAGGATATAATCCTACAGTAAAACTGATGTCATTTCCAAATATTGCTGTCTCACTCTAGTGTACCGACGTCTCCGAAAGTTATGTGATGTCAATTAACAAAGTCAAAACGAAAAAGAGGTTGGTATACTAGAGTGGGTCAGCAATGTTTGGAAATTACATTAGCTCTCTATTAGGAGCATAGAGACCTTTAAACATGGAAGATGTAACCTCCAGTAGTCTATAGCTTCATGGCTTGGCCCAAGCTGTACTAGACCGTGTATATTATTTTTTAATTTGGGACTATAGCTTCGTGGATTGGTCATATTTTTGGACTGGTGTGACATTTTATTTTTAATTAATATTTGGTATTGTGTCTTATATTTTAGTGATTTCTGGTTCACCTGTGATTCAATATTGTACACCGTAAAATGTATGAAATTTATTCATTAACAACTGGAAAAGTTTTAGACGCGGTTAAAGGCCTCAGATGAGAGGATCTTAAAAATTTTATGAGAAATCACAATAAATTAGAAAGTACTAAAATGTGGCGCTGTCCTTAATAATATGGCGAACCACTGCACAATATAATATTACATGCTGTCAAGAGAAGTCCTTCTAACTCAAGTGATACATTATTATGTTATATCTTTAAAATTCCTTAGAAAATTTGTACTGTCTTCAAGACAATCCTGTTTATAGATCATAGCAATATCTTAAAATTTAATTAAATTAAAATTAAATTGTAAATAGTACAGATAACATTTAATATAGCGTAAGTGCTAGTGATATTTAGTTGATTCGGACATATGGTTATTTCAAATGTAAATAAAAATATATTCTATTAAAATTAATTTTGTGTTTTCTTAATTTTTTGCTCAAAAATCAGAACTAATAATTTAAAATTGTGCTAGCAACATTCACTGCGGTTTATGATTGCTGTATCTTCTATCATAATGATGCATTTTTTGTTTACAAATAAGTTTCCATAGCAACATAATTGCTTAGCAACTTATTCTGACCTATTCGTAAATACATGTGAATTATATTGCAAAATTTATAAAATTATTACTTTAAAATGAAGGCTATAGATACGATATTATTCGACGTATCTAAAAATGAAATATTTAAAATAAATGAACATTATAAAATGTTACATAGGAAACTTAAAACAACGTGGAAAGTTATGATGTAAGTATGAAACTTGTAGCTGTTAATACAATCAAGCTAATTTCAGTCGAAATGCAACTAACGTGATTTTCTGTAACCGTTTATTTAATACAACCTGACAAGATCGGTCTAGTACTTTTTCGGTAATTTGTGTAGTGTTCTAGAAGCATATCCCAAACAATTTTAGCTCTTATCATTGTTTGATTTACTAACTATGCAGATTTTCGACCACTGATACTATATGCCCACATATTCCACTATCCACTTGCATATCAGGTACACCCAACAGATTTTTAGTTAGGTACATGATAATCATTAAACAAGCCGCCCTTTTTTGGATCCCTATGGTAAGAAGCAACCGTTGCATATACATCATACACACAATTAATGTTACTGTTGTGTATTATCATCACTTAGTTCTTACGGCCGTCCCTTGGTGTACGATCAGATCCAAAATCTATACAAAGTGTTCCCCACTTATACTTACTTTGCACCCTTTGTATTCACCGAATATCTAAATGATCAAGGTGATCAATTATCTTAGTCACGTCCAGATTGTGGTCTTTTAATGAAGAACATTAAATTGTATATTTAGCAACCGCGATGAGTTATCGCCCAACATACTTCAAGACGTGAAAATCCTGGTGATACCAGGACCACAGAACGTATTCACAGATGATGAGTTTGCAGCACTAAAAAGTATTGTGGAACGTGGAGATTCAGTTCTTGTTCTCATGACTGATGGAGGAGAGGAACGCATGAATACAAATATAAATTTCTTCTTAGAAGAATATGGAATCGTTGTTAATAATGGTCAGTATTATTTATTAAGCACCTACCTAAACTAGCTACGACTGATTGTATTGTTGTCATTTTTTTAGAGTTCCACACAAACGGTAAATAGTTTTGAATGCACTGATTAGTGCTCGAGAAAAAAAATAGTAAAAAATTACAACGGCTAGCCACAACGGTTGGTTGTGTTAGTCCGGGCCTTCTTGCCTCCCTGCTAAGCAGCTTGTAAGAGACGAGCACAGGTTATATGGGTCGTTACCAACAATATCACTGTTGGTCGAGTGCCGAGCAGCAACTTCAAGGATTCACTGCTTTACCCATTCCCGCCGCCATAATTACATTGCCATGTTCCTGTCCAGAGGGTAGATTTGGTCAATAAGCCTCACACCCGCATATGGCATCTACGGCCGATGCACCTTGAACATCTATTGTGTCTATAGGCCACGGTCATCTCTTACCATCAAGAGAGCTGCATGCTAGTTGGCTGTGTGGTACCATAAAAAACGATTTAAAATATTATAACCAGCCTTTTTTCTCTTTTTAAGATTGTGTTGTTCGTGCCAAGTATCATAAATTTTACCATCCAAAAGAATGTCACATATCTAATGGAATCCTGAATAGAGCAGTGTTGAAACATATTATGAAGATGCCTAATTACACTAGTGAATCTGACGATTACCTGTAAGTTATTTTTTGCTGGTCAACACGTAAGCGCTCGCTTACACGAGCGACCCTAAACACTGACAACCACCGACGGTCGCGCAACAACGAGAGCGACAATTGACAAGGTCACCAGTATACTGTCGCTCGTGTATAAGAGCTTTACGTAGAGAGCTTATGTTTATTCATTGCATTAGATAACAAAAGTGACTGAGCGCATACCTATCTACTAATAAAACCCGCCAGTGAATCTTTAAAAATATACCTACCTACATAAACTTCACCAGTGCGGTATGTGGTCATAAGACTTCCCAATTCTTTCCTCCAAGACTCAAAGTAATGTCAACGCACAAATTCTTCTACGGATTGCCTTAATTTCAAATATAATCTTGCACTAAAATTATCAGAACAGCTGTCAATTTTACGCTGAACTATCCATATTATTTCCGTTTTCTCCTTTTAACTTTTCATTATTTTCTAACAATCATCACATCACATCAAAAACGCAAGGTGAAAATGGATAAAAGTTAATGGTTCTTATAAATTGTTCATTATTCCTGTTGAAGTTGCATAAGTTAGTAAGAAAACAAAATACTCAATTAAATTAATTTTAATTCTGTTATCAAAGCGAGGAGCCTCCTACTCCGAACTTCGTTTATCCGTACGGAGCGACGTTGACGGTGAAAAAACCAGCTGCTGCTATTTTATCCAGTAGTGATGTCTGCTACCCTGTGAAGAGACCTGTTGCGGCGATGTACACCTCGGAGAAAAGCGGAGGTGATGAAAATCTTGATAATTTCCACGGTACTAGAAAGCTGACAGTTTGTTTGATATTGCACCATGCCGAGCTGAATTTAAGATACGAGGCTACTTCAGCCGTGATTATAACACCCAACCATAAAAACCAGGGCATAAAAGTGGTACTAATAAAATTGGGGTAGCAACATTTGATTATACATCTTGATACGCTGTACACAAGTTGCAGTGCTGTTTTATAATACGTAATATAGGAATGTTTCTCTTTCACCAGCTAATTGCCTACTATACAATAGCTTTTTTTTAAAGCCCGAATAAAAGATGCTGTAGTGGGTAGAGATTTAGCACCTTACTTATTTCCTCCCGTCATAATGACTCTCATGTTTCGTCCTGTATGTTAGAATAGCCGATGACTTGCACAATAGGCTTAATATCCTAGCTGTAGGACAGCGACGCTCCTATAACAACTATGGTGTCTATTGGCCATGGTTCTCTTTTACCATTAGAAGAGCCATGAGCTTGGTCGTTGAACTTTCACAACACAAATAGATATGTTAACAAAAATATCAACTGGTAATTAATATTTCTAGAAAATTGGATGATTTTTTTTATTGGTCTAAAGTTAAAGTAAATTAGTTAATTTCTGACGATATGGGTCGGACCACCTTCTCAACTCGATCCCCTATAAAATATGCTTATTACATATCTAGTAATACCACTGTAAAAATATATTTTCATACCTATCTACTCTGTGCAATATATTGAAATACTCAGCAGTACCAACAAACATAATTCGGGTTTTTTCAACTTTTAAATGAACCGTTAAACAAACGAAGTGAACATATATGATATCTATTAAATACAGGTAAGTTATTCGTCATGGGTTCTGGACATTTCTTTGCGGACCAGTACCTTGAGAGCGAGTGCAACGATCTGATCCGCGAGATGATCTTCAACCACCTAGGCGGTGTTACCGAGCTGCATCTGAATCCCGTGGATGTAGATGATCCTGATGTAAGTGGATTTTTCAGGGCTTGGAACCAGTTTCAAAAATACCGTTTAATAAAGGTTTTTAACCGGTTTGGCCAATAGGTTTCGCTCCGAGCGCGACCGTAATGAGAGTTTTATCGAAAACCTTTATTAACCCCCTTTATTATTTTTTTTTCCCCGTGTTGGTCCGGGCTCCTGTGCAGAATAGACCATCCGCCTTCCTTGCCAGGCATCTCGTAAAAGGCGAGCATAGGCTCACCGTCACTAACACCGTGCCATCTGACTAGGTGGTAGAGTTTAGCAGCGACTCGCCCGGATTGATACCACGGCCTTACCTATTCCTGTCGCCATAACGTCATGACGTGTTCCGGTTCGGAGGATAAGATAGGCCTCGGGCAAAAGGAAGTTTACCGGCTAAAATCCTGGCCTTAGGTTGGCAACGCACCATTACCACTTTTGGTGTCTCTAGGAGGCATAGATTTCTTTCCATCAGGAAATCCGTTTGCTTGTTTACCTTCCTCCAATATCATAACAAAAAAAAACGGTTTATTCATACCTACTTGCTGCCGCTAGTATTTTTTTATGTTTCGAAAAGCAAAAATGCAGATAAATTTCCTGATGGTAGGGAGAAGGTACATGCCGCTTATGGTCAACTTAGATGAACATGGTGCGTTGACTATCTTTTGGGCATCAGATTACAATCAGATAACTACTTAAGTTGTATTTTAATAAAAAATAGTAGCTTAAATTATATCGTTGACTCACACCCATTCCACAAGTATATCATTTGCTTACATTAGGTTTAGATTCAATTTGTAAAACTGGTCCAGGGATATCGAAACATCACAGACCTTAGCAAGCCAATTTAAAAGAATTGTTAACACTTTTAAGTCTTAATTTTTTCATGTGCAGACGAACGAGTACCGAACTCTGGGTGATACAGTTTGGCTGAGCTCCATACCACTAGCTGAACCAGCGACACCACCACCCCCGCGACTGGCCCCTCTACATCCACATGCACTCTTTACTTGGAGACTTTTCTCACTCAACTTATCACATTGTAAGTATTGCTAACTGGGTGACACCGTCTAGCCGAGATTCATACCACTTACCGGCCAGTAACACAACAAACAGGTATATTACAAGTGTCATTTTACATAGTATTATCTGTATGAGCAAGCAAGAGAGCTAGAGATAACCGTTACCTACAGACACCGTAGATGCTACTGGGGTATCGCTTCTTTCGAGCACGAAAACGAGCATGGCAAGCTCTGACACTGGCGGAAGCTGTAGGTTAGGCGGTATCCTATCTCAGTGAGCTGCCGCAGCTCTTTGTCAGCTAGTGACTGACTGCACTAGTAGAATAGTCCAGTATGTTTACGAATACGAGTTTATTTACAAGTTCACCGACAGCAGGCGATAGGGTCGACACAACTGAATGACATACGTACCTCTCATACGTGACTACCGTAGGCTCATTTAGTACCTACATTAAATTACTTCTTGACTAGCCTGCAGTCATTTCTTCGAGTAATATGGTCTCGTCATTGCCACTTTAGCTGTTATGGACCTGTATCCAATGAGCTCTATTGGATCTCTTCGTTGCAATTGCAATCACGCACAAAAAATATTTAAGTTTATTGGCAAATGATTGCCTTAGCGATAGCAAATAATAATTGTAGTTATCATGTTATCCTCATTACCAACAATTTGTTATAGTGCCAGAAGTACTAGGACTCTATGAAGAGCTAGGTCTTAAGCACGAGCCATTGCGTCTCATAGCACCGCAATTTGAAACACCTTTGCCGCCGCTACAGCTTGCGGTAAGTAAATTTTAATCTGTATTTCTTCTATCTATTAAATTGTGATTAATTTGAACGATTATCGAGTGATGTCAATGTTGCCATTATTAATTAATTCGTTACAAACTCAAAAGCAATCTTATTTTTAAAAATCTCTTGTTTTTTAAAGACACGCATTATCTCTTACCTAGGTACATGTTAAAGTGTTTTGACAAACACAGCGATTACGATTAGCTAGGAATGAATGAAAACCTATGAATTATTTAACCGTGTACCCACCCACATACCCAAAAGTAGCATATGTTAGGTTGTATGTACTCATATGAAATACTAGCCTTTGCCCGCGGCGTTGCCCGCGTGGTTGATGTTCATACAGGAACAATTTTTCAGGATAAAAACTATCCTACATATTATGTGTTAATCGAACTAACCCTCTATGTGTGTGCCAAATTTCATGAATATTGGCGTGAAGGAGTAATGAACAAACGTACAAACTTTTGCATTTATAATATTAATAGGATAATTATAGTAATATCTTCACGCCCATATTGCCGAAGAGGTAGGCAGAGGCACAACCAGGGCACCCACGACTAGTCGAAGACACTAAGTCCCACAATGTGATAGGTGGCAAGCCTATCGCTAACCGGGCACATATCCAATCCCGAGCGACATTTTTTTTATTAGAAACTTTGAATAAACAAATTTTCTCTTTATTGCCTGACCCGGGATTTGAACCTGCGACCTCATGCAGTCAAGTCCACCACCTAAACCGCTAGACCACAGATGCGACTAATAGGATAATTGAAAGCTTTATAACGGTTAAGCAGTCAAAGCGTAACTGACAGACAGATTTTCACATTTAATATACCTATTAATAAGGATAATTTCGATAAAATAGCGCCTTGCTTCACTAGATTACATTTAGTGTTTTTTTTTTAGGTTTTGTATGTTTTTTCTTTACATTTGTTTGGTTTATATATTTTGCTATGTATGACAGGTGTTTGCTCCGATATTCCGTGAGCTCCCTCCCCCACCACTGGAGCTGTTCGACCTAGACGAGGCCTTCAGTTCGGAACGTAGCCAACTGGCGAGACTGGCGAACAAGTGCCTACAGCCGCAACATATGAGAATGGCGAAAGGTAATAATATGTTAGATACGAGTACATATTATCTTATATATAAAATTCTCGTGTCACAATGTTCGTTCCCCTTACTCCTCCGAAACGGCTTGACCGATTCTCATGAAATTTTGTGAGCATATTGAGTAGGTCTGAGAATCGGCCAACATCTATTTTTCATAACCCTAAGTGGTAAGAATGACTCACCCTAAATTGTTTTTACTAATACCACATTAAAAATATAGAAGAACAACGTCTGCCGAGTCAGCTAGTTATTTTTAATAATCTTGTCGATTTGAAGGCTCTTTAAATGGATAGGCAAAATGGGTCTTTAAATTAATACTTGTGTACGAATTGATAAGAGTTGAGGCACATCACTATATAGTATAAAACAAAGTAGCGTTCTCTGTCCCTATGTTTCTTTTTTACGCATAAATCTTTCTAACTACGCAACGGATTTTGATGCGGTTTTTTTTAAATAGATAAAGTGTTTAAAGAGGAAAGTTTATATGTATATTTTATACCCGTGCGAAAAAAAAGCCGGGGCGTGCCGCTAGTCGGGAATATTTAAACCTGATTAATTTTAGCTGCTTTGTGCTTTTCTATTGATCTGAATTCATAAAGCACTGGCTGTACCTACTGTGATATTTTAAAAACCAGTATTTCAATTTTCAATACTGCTAGATGTTTGTGTCAAATTGCGTCTTTGTTATTAAGCAAGCAATAATTAATTCGTCTCGTTGTGTTTATGAATACTATGTTGTTAGTCCCGGGCTCAATTTCTTTCCTAACAAGTAAGTGGCGAGAGTCGTTTGTTTGCCACTAAAATCGTGAATAAGACAAGGCGAAAACGTTAAGTTTCTTCTACTATTTTACATTATTTACAACTATTATAAAACATGTTGCAATGTTGGAAAAACTAATACATATGTAACTTCACGCCAAGTCCCTTAGGGGGCAGACAGTGTCGAGTGGCAAATGACACGATCTTTTCAACTCTTCAAACAAACATGCTGGTTTTTGAAACTTATTCTTGGAATGTCAACCTACTCACCGGCGTTGTAAATGTGTTTTGTCTATCTTTCATCTGTCTGTCTTTCCACATGACCGAACCAACAATTAATGTCAATCCCACTCTTTCTGGGATCTCACTGTTGCGAATGTGGTCAGCGAGCTAAGCATTAAAGATTTTCATAGTGTTATCATTTTGACTGCGTTTATCATACTTTTCCTATTTTTCTCACATACCCAACTCTCGTATAAAGCTAATCTAGCATCCTGGCTTAAAACTTCGCTTTGGAATCACTTCCACGCGTCACACTGTTTCCTGCTCACATTATAATATAATAATGACGACTTACAACTTCGATGGTTATTTTTTAATGTTCCATAGATATGAAAACTTGAGAAAAATGTAATATTTAGAAATATGATATGATAAGAGATTCAACAAAAATACATTAATTATATAACTTTTTATATAAATACTAAATTAATTATATTCGCCTCTCAGGTCCCACGACTGGCTGAAGACGCTAGTAGGTACGCTAACCTACTAGCGTCTTCAGCTAGTCGTGGGTGCCATGGTTGTAACACTGCCTACCTCTTCGGGAATATAAATACTTGCCTACTTACAAAGATAGATTCGAAACATTTGAAGTTTGCATGCGGCTTGGTAAATAGGGGTAATCCATATTTAAAATGTATTTATATTTTCAGGAGACAGCCGGCAGCTGGAAAATGAGTTGGAGTACTTCGTGCGGGAATGTGGCCGCGCTGTTAGATTGACTCGTGCGATATCGTGCGACGATGCGCCCGCAGGAAAACATATCTTACACCAATTAGCGCTGCAATTGGCGACGTATAAGAAGATCGCACCTCGAGATTAAATTTGGCGAAAATGTGATCACGCGGATCACACGTTAGATTTACTCACGTGATATCATAAAACGACGCCCGAATTGTCGCTGCGACTGACGACGGATAAGAAAATCGCACATCCAGGTTAAACCGTACGAGAATATAATCATGTGGTTGGAGTTAATCGCGCGGCTAGATGCGACGACGCAGCCGAAAAGAAACGTTTCGCGCATCCGTACGATGTGACGCGGTGTTTAAGAAATCATTATCACTTGCATTAAATAAAGTATTACACAAACGAGCAATTGACATTAATTTACTAGCTCATTGGTACCCATTTTTTATTTCCACTTTCAAAAAATAGTTCATATTCGTATAGAAGTAAATTTAAATGTGCCATATTCATCCTATTAATAAAAAAAGACGTGTGGCACTCGGAGACTGCCACGTTAAAACTATTGAATAAGCAGGCATGAGTCACTAGATTGCAGGGCGAAAAGGAGGATCACGCATGCGCAGTAACGCCGATACAACTAATGCCACCTAGAGGCGAGCTGTTAAACTAAAAAGAGACAAGCGTGATCAAAAAGTCATTAAAAGTTATGCTATTCATCGATAGGTGGCAAAACTAAAAAGTATCACCGCTGTGCCGGTCGGAGTGGGGGGGTGTTAGGTTATTTTCGTTACGGAATTTCTGGATTCGGTCTCCACACTCAAGGCCTACGATAGAAGCTATGCAATAGCTTAACAAATGCAAAAGTTTGTATGTTTGTTTGTTACTCCTTCACGCAAAAACTGCTAAACCGATTTTCATGAAATTTGGCACACACATAGAGGGTAACTTGGATTAACACAAAACAGTTTTTATCCCCAAAAAATGTTCCATTAACCACGCAGGCTACGCCGCTGACAACTACTAGTATTAACATTTTAATACCAACGTATCCTAAATCCAGTGGTGGTTCTGACTGTCCTTTCATGGGTAAAGACCAATTTTAGTAACCTGTCTAAGATATAATGTAATGGAACTATGAATTAGTAAACAAGCAGTCTCTATATCACGGTGCTAGTGTCGTTATGCCTATGCTCTCTTTTACGAGTTGCCTGGCAGGGAGGCAGATGGTCTATTCTGCAAAAGAGGCCTGACCAACACGGGGAAAAACTGTATGTGTGTTATTGGTATTTTTATTTTTACTAATTTTTTTCACTGATTTTTTTTTAATTAGTTGCAACATTGATCTTAAATTTTACATTATTAGAATTATCTTTCGTGATAATTTGTGTTTGTTTTGTCATAGGACAGCAAATAAGCACACGGATACTATAGGTAAGAGACAACCGTGGCCTATAGAAACCATAGATGTTACAGGTGCGTCACTGTCCTGTAGCCGGGATGTTAGCCTATGGTGCAAATCTACCGGCTACCTAGCCTTCCGGACCGGAATATGACAGAGTCATTATGGTGGCAAGAATAGGTAGGTGCAAGTTGCTGTACAGAACTCTCTTGACTGAACTGATCTAAATCCTAGATATGCACAGAAAAACCGACTAGGAACGTTCGTCTATAACCCGGTCCCCTAGACAGGAACACAAGATGATATTAGGTCTAACAGTCAGAACACAAACGGAACACAAGATGATATTAGGTCTAACAGTCAGAACTACATTTAAGATTCTTTTTATTTAAAATGTCAGCACTCTTTATGGTAAGAGACAACCATGGCCTAAACACACAACTCATGTAACAGATGCGTCGCTGTTCTGAGGCCGGGAATTTAGACTTATTTAACAAGTCTACCGGCTGCCCTACCCTCTAATATAAGGATATCAGGATCCTATGAAGTTTGGTCCCTTTTTGTGTGAGAGTTTCGCGAACAAGCACACGGTTCTCCTGATAGTAAGAACCAGCCTTGGCTTATAGACACCATAGATGCTACAGGCGCGTCGCTGCATTGAGACCGGAATGCTAGGCCTTTTGTGCAAGTCTACTGGCTATTCTAACCTCCAGACCGGAACAGGACAAGACACTATGGTGGCAGAAATAGGTAAGGCGGTAGATCCCTCTCACCAGGGGTCTTGTTGGCAATTACTTATATATTTAATTTCTGCTCGCCTCTTAAGAGCTGTCTGGCAGTGAGACAGATGGTCTTTTCTACTCAACGAAATCGGACCACCACGGGGTATTATAAAGTGTCTAAAAATTATTAAAATATTCTCTAGACGATATATCTCATACACAAAACAAATCATGAATGTTATCGCTCAATTGAGAAACGGACATAAAAGAACAGTAAAATGTTTTACTACTTTAAATAAATTATTTTGTCAATGTCATGTAGAATCATTCTACAGTCATGAAGTTGATATTTACTTCGATACTTCCAAGTGTATTTCTAATAATATTACAATGTGAGGATACTCAACAATCGAAAGTATTAGTAAACACGAATAACTCTGGAAAGGTACTCCCGAAAAATGTTAAAATACTAAACGCACGAAAATATGAAAAATATAATTTATACACGCATAAGTCAAATTTCTTTAAGAAAAACAGAAAATCGGAGTTTGACTATACTGCGTTTCCACCAGGGGCATTAAAAAATATAGATTCGTCGGATAAATTTCATTCTCTTGATCAACAAGAAAGAAAATTGCGTGTGAAAAAAGTTTTGCCAGAATATCGAATACCTATTTTAAGAAGAAAAAGGGATTTATCGAACACTGCTTTAAGTTTGAGGAAAAGTAACCGGAAACAATCAGATAATAAAAATAAAAACGTAAAGAAAAATTCAGCACAAACTTTAAGTCGAAAACCAGATACAAAAAAAAAGTCAAAAATTAAAATATCGACAAGTTCAAAAACTAAAGAATCGAAAAAATTAAAAAATGAAGTATTGATAAGTTCAAAAACTAATGTATCGAAAACTTCAAAAACTGAAGTATCGAAAAGTTCAAAAACTAAACTATCGAAAAATTCAAAAACTAAAGTATTGAAAAATTTGAAAAAACAAAAAACTAAATCATTGCGACAGAATAGAAAGAAATCAAATCTAAGAAATAAGAAAAGAGGCAGATCCAATAAATCAAAATCTAATAAAAAAGTTGTAAGAGCGAATAAACGCAACAAGAAGCGATATCAAAATCTACGTCAGAAAGGAAGTTCTAAAAACAAAGGTACTTAATTCACTATGTGGTTGTTAACAAATAAAGATTGAATAAAAAGCACTCTTTCATTTTGATATATCCAAACCATAAAAATATTTAACATTCTAAATCAAGAATTAGGAGCTTGGTTGGACTTTAGGAGACACCTGAGTCTTTTGCTATTATTTGATTGTTAAATTCTCGTAAGGAAGTTCAATAAAATAATTTAACATAAAATAATTGGAGAGGTAATCGAATCCAAACATTCTTGTCTAAAATTAACAAGTGCGTTAGATACAAAATACAACAGTCAAAAAATAGAAGGTTGCTCCTATTAATGCTAATACAGAGTGAGCTAAAGTTTTGTGTTTAATTATTTAGGTCCCAAAGTAAAAGTACAACTTACATATTTTGTAATATTTTTAAAGGCCAGTAACGTTATCAAACAAACTAGGAAATGAAGAAGATATAACGGATGTAGTACATTAGTAATCATCATGCACCTATTTTTGAAGAGGTAGGCAGAGGAACAATCAGGGCATCCGCAACATAGCATATCTGAAAATACACACCTGACTCTAGCCGAAAATACTTAGTCCCATAATATGATAACTGACAAATTGGCACTTAATCTATTCTAGGCAACATTTTTAATAAAAAAGGTTAAAAAAAAAACACATTGGTGTTGCCCCACCTTGGAAACGAACCTGAGACTATATAGTCAACCCTAACACCGTGAGATTTGGCACTCGATATTCTCTGCCTACTTGGTAAGGGACTTGGCGTGAAGATATGTACATTTAACACCGGAGCAATGGACTACAGAGTTGATAATTACTAAGCAAAAAGAAGAAACCTTATCAATATTTCCTTTTGACGCTTATGTTGTGTTTCTTACAAAAGATTCATTTATTTTGTCACAGTCCAGACCAGAAGATTGATAGCAGCAAGAGATGCGGAAATTGCGGAATTTCCATACGTTGTATCTATTCAAAGGAGTGGTCAACATTGGTGTTCCGGAGCACTCCTAAACCCCCGCATGGTTATCACTACTGCAAATTGTGTTTGGAAGTAAGTTGCAATGAATAACTCGAAAACGAGATTATTCGTTCCTGAAGCAAAATATCTTCAGTGTAAGGAATTACTCTCATCTATCTTTTTTTTTACAATATTGGAAAGCAAACAAGCGTCTGCGTAAAGCCTATGCTCGCCTTTTATGAGCATCCTAGAAGATGGTCTATTCTGCAAAGGAGCCCGGCTCAACACAACCAGATTGTAAATGCAGCTTTTACATTTTTGTAGCGTCAGGGTATACATGTAGAGTCATTTTATCTATAAATCTATTACAGATAAAATAATATAGATATGCTTTCAAAAATATCTATTAATGCTAAAATGGTCGCACGCAAGTTTTATCTTATTACAAAACAAATAGCAAATAAGTAAGCATACAAGTAAAGTATACAAACATACAATTATGGACTTTTGAGGCCACGTTACGAGACAATTTGTGATTACATATTGTCTAGATTGAAGCTTTGCTACATCGACAGATTTCTCAAATGAAGTCTCACAATGCTAGAGAACTTTGTCGATGATCTGTGAGTCGCGTGCTACCAGTGCTAAAACTGCAAGAATTTGTGTTCGAGCTACTGGCTCGTTTCTATAAGAACTAGAGCGATGTAGGTACTTAGAACTAAGAAGAACTGTAAAGGGTTATAAGTATGTCTTGTACTACAGTTTCTGTTTTGTTTATTTATTCCATAAGTTACATCATATTTATGAATAACAATAATCGCTCCATGTAGTGTCTATTTTTATCTTGGCATAGTTTTTATGAATTTTACATGCAACTTCATTTGAAATCAGATCAAATAGAATAAGTCGAATGCGCGTTCGAGCTGGTTCAACTTACACCAACACTGGAGGGCAAGTGGCTAAGATACAAGAGGTGCTGAAACATCCGAGGTGGAGCATTCGAAGCTACCCTGACAATGATGTCGCTTTACTACTTCTGGACAGAAACATCAAGTAAGATAATTATTACACAATTAAAACAATTTGTTATTCTAGAAGAAAATAACCATAATTTGCACTCATCACAGAAACACCAAGTAAGATAATTATTACAGAATTAAAATAATCTGTTATTCTTAAAATAAAAATCATAATTTGCACTCACCATTAAAAATAATCCATATCACAGTTACCAGAAACCGAAACTCAGGTTACCTTATATAAAATACCGTCAAATATCAAAATGTTGGTGCATTTTTAATTTTTTTTACATTTTTTTAGGTATATTAAATAAGACATTGTATTTTTACTTTGTTACAATAATTTAATCGCCTCTGTGGTCTAGCGGTTCAGTTGTTGGACTTGACTGCATGAGGTCCCGGGTTCGAGTCCCGGGTCAGGAAACAAAAGAAAATAGTTTTTTTCCAATTTTCTAATAAAAACAATGTTGCTCGGGATAGGATATGTGCTCGGTTGGCGATAGGCTTGCCACCTATCACATTGGGGGACTTAGTATCTTCGGCTAATCGTGGGTACCCTGGTTGTGCCTCTGGATATGGGCGTGAAGATACTTTTTTTTACAATCATTTATGAATGAAATTTATATAAATACCTTTCTTGTATAAGGACGAAAAAAATACAATTAACCAAATCGTTCGAGTCGTTTTCGAATTTTAAGCTTACTAACACATTTTGCGATTCATTGTTATTTATGTAGATGAAAGATTTTTTCTTACATACATTTATATGTATGTAACGCATTCTAAAAATATGAAAAAAACTTAGTGCAATAAGGATCACAGAAACACCAAGGTGACTTTACTTGACGCCATCTTTGTAGCTCGTTTTTCAAAAGGAAGAGAAGTGAGTCTAGCAGATACTGAGATACCGCTAATCATTGATCAGTGGGCTGATTACGTATTTCAGTTGCCAACTCAAAATGGAAAAGTGTACATGAAATAGCTGTCAAATGACGTGTTTTATGTTTGCTATCTCCAGTGACTGACAGAAATACAATAGAGCTAGCAAACACTAATGACGTCATTTAAAGGCTATTTGATGTACACTTTTCCATTTTGAGTTGGCAACTGAGGTACATTATCAGCCCCCTGGTATTAAGGCAGAGAATACATACGGCAAGATATTATGTACTCTGCACTGAGGTTGATTACTCTTTAAGCTGCATTTACTGAGCTTGAATGAATTTTGAATTAATAACATATAAAAATCAATTACTGTTCTTTAGTCTCGCTAAAACTAGAGAAATAGCCGAACCGATTTGGCTAATTTTAGTTTTAAGGAAAGGTTCCTCTATGAACAACATCGTTTTAATTTTTCCCATACAAACTGAACTGGTGGAACGAAGTTCTCTAGGATAACTAGACTTCTTTAAATTAAGATAAGATTAAGGCAGGTCTCAAAAATCGTTATCTAGACCAATCTATCTCTGCCTACTCTGCAAGGCACTTGGCCTAAAGATATCTATGAATGTTAGCCTAATCTTTTGTTTTAGGTTTTCAGACAAAGTGCATGCAGCTGATCTTCCCAACGTGAACATGTTGCCGGCTTTTGATGATGCTTGGATTACAAGTTGGGGAAGCCATAGGGTATTGAATTGTTATCTTTAACCCAGTTAAGCCTTTACTTTCTAATTATTTTCTTAGGTTCTAATTATAACCGACTATTAATACTGTAGACGAACTACCAGCCTATTGCCAAATTTTCTGTAGTTTGTATAGTTCAATATTTATTAGAGGTAGCCATGAAAATCGTTTACCGCTCATTCACACTTATAATCGGCTCACTGCCATGGGATGTCACTCCGCATTTTAGGGATGCACAAGCGGCCATCCTCCCAAAGAATGTAACGTTCAGGTTGACTATCGGTGGTAGTCAAACTATAAGCTACTTTCGTTTTGGGTATTAATCGTGTAGGTGTTTCCTAATATCAGAAAAAAATGTATTCTTGATTTGGCATCAAGTGTCATTAAATGGCACAAAATATTGAGAACTATCTCTAGCCATTTGCAAATGAGCGTGTTATTTTTCAAAAGATTAAAATTTGTCCATAATAAACTGGCGGGATAGATTATATACCTACTGACAGTTTTTATAAGCTTACGTTGACACATGGTTATCAAATTTATCATGTTATTGTCTAACGCGCGTGTTCATTGCTCAACATTAAGCCTTTATGTAACGTTTTAAGTCCAAGTTTGTTGTTCCAGAGTAAGTCTAATGTACTTTCACGTACTCTGTGGCACTGCCTTATATTTTACTGTTAGTTTTATACAATAATAGGGACGAATCTTCACTTGTCGAATGCTTTACTTATTTAAGGGCTTAAACTGTATTATTAGGCGGGGTCCTGCTCAAAAAGTCGCTGTCCTCCGGCCGGGATGGAAGGTCTATTGTGCAAGTCTACCGGCTGTTCTAACATCCAGCCTGGAACATGATCATTATGGCTTCAGGAATAGGTAAGGCAGTGGATGCCTAACCGGGCAAGTTGGACTATAGACCACCAGTGGTGTTTTTGGTAATTGTCTATATTTTAGCTTAGGAGCTGTACACACAGCTCGTATATTCTACTCGGAATACTACTAGGGAATTGCTCTTTTGTGACGATTAGATCCAAGTGCGTGCGAGTAGGCAACACTTCATTACTTAGCGAATTCCTTTAAAATAGCGAGACGGCGTTTTCGAGTCATCTTCAGATCCTCTACAAGTGTATCACGCGGAATTCATGTCCCTGGAGAAGTGCAACAACGTGACGCAACGGTTCGGCGTATCAGTGACCAGGAACTTCATATGTTTGGCACAGACTGGCAAACGAGCTCCTTGTACAGTAAGTATCAACCAATAAAATAATCCATGTTGACACGAGCGGTTCTTCTGACGAGTCTATGTAATTCCGATCTACCACAAGATCGGACCTTGGCTGCTTACTTCTCAGTAAGTATTCGTGTCTTCTTAGATACGTCGAAAGAAACTCAACTGCCGATTTTTTTTAAGTTTTTTATCATCAAGCACATGGTTTTTCTGACGGTAAGAGATGACCTTGGACTATAGACAGCTGCTGTGGATTCGTTGCTGTGTTAAGTCTACTACGAGTATATAACGATTAATAATTCTTTCAGTCATCTTTATAATAATATACGTATATATCAGAAAGACGTGTTAGTTACACTATTTGTAACTCAAGAACGGCTGAATTAATTTGAAAACTGATAGAGAGGTAGCTCAGAACCAGGAGACGAACATAGAAAATTAGGAAAATCAACATTTTAATTATTTCCTTACAAACTGAACAGGTGGAACGAAATTTGCCGGATCAGCTCGTTCCTTATAATTCGTAATAATTGAAGGGCGTGTATACATTGAGTGACATTAGTCAATTCTAGTTGCATTTTCTACAGTTTTGTTAAGTGAAAGTGCACAAATGAAAAAATCATGAAGAACTTAGAGTATCTATTGTGCACGTTCTCGTCGCCGCTAAACCTCATTAAATGAGCTTGGATTACGAGGTCATCTGTTTACTCGACTCTGACATGACTTTCGATGATTTACCTATGACTAATTTTGAAAAATTTAAATCCGATTTTGTTAAAACGGATAATTTGAGGCAAAACGCAATTTGACGAATGGCAAACGCTAACGTCTCTAGACAAAAACTAAACAAGTAACTAAAAGTTAAAGATAGATTTATATTTACAAATGAATTGTATGGTAGTTTAAGTTTTAGCCCCTTTTAGCCCTGATATACAAAATAAACTGGTAAGATATTTAAAAAATAATAAAATATTTGTAGTAAATTAATAAAATATGTAAAAATTGTTTGTTCATTTAGGAATTAGAATATTTGGAAGTGATACCAGGCCGACGATGGAAAATATCAAATGTGTTTTTATTGCGGCCGAAGGGGGATCCTAGACCGCAAGTAGCCGCTTGTTAATTTTGAAAAAGCTTTACTAATCCGCAGTCTGAAAACAAATAACGTTAAACCTCGCCAACCTATAGGTACCAAGTTAAAAATTATAAAAAGACGTCACATGATTAATGGACGGCTCCCTGTGGTAAGGAGGTTTAAGCATAAGTGTGTATATCAGTGTCTACACTGAAGTTTTAGCGATGCGTTAGAGATAATATAGAAATAAAAGTAATTCCGAATGGGTTGTTGCTTTCTCTCTTTGTTGAAGGGAAAACGTTTTAAACGGCTGTGTGCACTTTTTGCGATGGGTATTCTTAAGTCGCTTGGAGAGTAAAACCGCTGTATGTTATACCCGCATTTCATACTGTGATTTTCGTTTCACCGAGCTCTTTATTTTCAATCTAGCGTGAGGTAGGTTAGGCTGTAAATTATCTTGAAGATCGCGAAACGCGATTCATAATTTTTTTGCTCTTAAACAAAATCAATTAAAAGAATATTGTATTTTATCACATTTAAAATAGTATTTTTATAATAATAATAACAGCAATTCGTGCAAAAACATTCCCCAACCATTCAAAAATATCGAAGATGCATACATTAACTTTCACTTCTGCGGATTGTTAGGTTAGTCGTTGATTTTTTGCTTTTCATTTTTTTTAACTGTTATTTAAGTTTTAAATCAACTTAAAACGGTTCTGATACTTAAGTACTAAAAATATCTAAGATTAGACTACACATATATGAAAAATTAATATTTCAGAGAGACACGGGAGCACCGGCCACCAGTGACGGCATTATTTGGGGACTTGCTTCATGGGGCATAAGGAAATTGTAAGATTCTTAATTACCTTGAAATTATAATTTGGCACCTATCGAATTTACCTAAAATTTCTGTCGTCAACTCGCACGCTCGTATAAAATACAGCCAGGTAAACAAAATTTAAACTAAATCTTAAAAAAAACTTCAGATAAAATGACATTGTATTAAATCTTAAACTAAAGCTTCTGGTTAACTGTTGTTGTTTATATCTGAAATAGATATATATACAAACTAAAATTTAAAAAAAGAATCCTATCTACTTCTACTTTTGCTCTTTTACAATGCCAATCTTAACAGGTTTATGCTCACGAAAGAATAGCGCTATCTCTTTATCTTCATAGAAATTATGGCGCAAAGTGATGTCAGTCAGTCATCCCTTAAACGTATTTTACAGCGCCCGCGCATACTAAGCTGCGATATGATTTTTTTATTAAAATGTGTGTCTATGTGTTTTTTATAGATATATTATAACAAGAAGATAATAATTATCAAACTATATTTAAAAGGATGAAATATAACGACGCAAAAGAAACTTGTGCTATTAATAAACGAATTGCGACCGCAATTACGGAAATCAGACTCGGAAACTTAAATATTGAATTATGCATCGAAAGTCTTATACTATCAATTTCTTAATATTTTATTTTGATAATTAACAAGAACAAAAATCGTGATCTGTAATTATACTGACAATTTTTTTGTATTTTGTAAGAATTAGTTATAATAAGCCAAATGCTCTTGTAATGTTATTGATTTTTATAATTAGAATGTTATATATAGTGACACTGTTGATTACATTTTATATTTTTGACTATATTCTAAACTTAGATAATAATTATACGAATAGTTATATGATATTGTTGATTCTATTTTTAATGTTAATCATATTTTTACATCTCGGTAATAAAACGTCAAATATTTCGTGATGTCGTTGATTAAATTTTGATATTGTTGATCATATTTTATACATGCTAATAAGCAACTTTGATTTTGATTGTTTTTTGCTGTAACATACTTTTATGTTTTTGAGATGTTGATTGATGAAGTATAATTAAACTAACGCTATAATATTTTTTTTATTTTAAAGTCCAACCATAAAATGTTTAACGTTTTTAAAAACGATTTTTGTAGTTGACCGTACTAAGTAACCTCACATTTTTATGGTCGGGTGAGTTCACGACGGAAATGTTATCCAAATTTGAAAGGTGCCAAGTCGCAAGTTTTTGTCGGGCGAGATGACGAATAACTCGCAACTTGGATTCATATTTTTCTTACAAATAAACCGTGTGATTACTTAACAACCATAACACGCAGAAGGTTTTTATCAGTTTTTCAATATATGTATACAATATATAATAACTGTGGTATATAAGCATTTTATTACGATTCTTATTTGTTTCAAATCATATACTTGTTACGATAAGTCAGATAGTCGTCGAGAGGATTTCATTTCATAACTACATTTTCAACCACTGTACAATATTTTGCAACAGTTAATACTTTAGCTGTTCCTCCATAAATTAGTTCAGCACAGTAGTACAAGTTACCACTATCATTGAACCACCAGAGAAACAGGAATTAGGAATTTTGTAACCACATGATATCAATGTCAATCTACTGTGCTTTAGTAGATGCTGCTAATTTTAAACAAAAAAAAATGTTCTATCAATATGACACGTTTTTACCACTTTGAAACAACAAAACGTTACAATCCATGACAATCAAACCATAATCATAATATGATACAAGTGTGAAGAGACACTAATATGGGTATTTTCCCTCGAACCACCTAACATCATTTGAAACCTTTTATCAGAGATATGGCACCAGTTGCGATCACTTTGAAATCACAATAACTAAATGATTAAGGTTACCACTACGCAAAAACCGATACCGCGATATAGGTCAAACAGACAAGTAGGTAGGTAGTTAACTTTACATACACTTTGAAACTATGATAACGTTAAGCTGCTATTCATCATTACCATTATATATAAAATAACGCTTGAATCAATTGAGTAGAATAAATATAATTATTGCGATAATGAAAAAATCAATTCATTTATGTGTATTACTTATTTTTGACATTTATAATAAGTATTTTTATTTATTTAAAGAATGTAATTCACATAAATTCTCAAAAACAATATTTACGAGTATATTTAGCAAACTTAACAAAATAATATCATTCCAACTTGATGAAGTCGAAAGCATAAAATGCTATTAATTAATGATCTATACACGTATCAGAAATATCTCAATCTGTTTTAGATTTACGCTTCGGTGCTAGCATATTATTTAAACAAAAATTATAGTAAGCGCAAACAAACGATAATAACAAATGGTAAACATCCACAACAGCAGCAGTCCAATATCACCTCAAATGTGCGACAGTATTTTAAAAATCCAGTGAATTTGTAAAAACCGCGAGGTTGGCAACACATTAGTCATTCCAAAAAAAAAGACAGTATTTATATTTTATTGTCATTTGCAATTAATATAGTTTCGAATGATCAGAAATCTTCGCTGCGCCCGTGTTAGTGTCGTTCGGCTGCGGCCGACGCGTAGCCGGCGCTGTCGCGGTCCGCGGGGAGTGCGATTATTGGCAATTCGAGTTATAGACAAATCAACTCGAGTCGATTCGAGTTGGACCTGACTCGGGTTAGCAAATCGAGTTGACATATCTCTACTAATGACCTATTTAACCTGTAATCTTTCAAGCTGCCTGACAAAGAGAAGGATGGTCTGTTCTACTTTGGGGTGTCGGACCAAAACAGGGATAATATACAAACTGTAAAATACACAAGTATTGAGGTATTCTTTTATCTTTCTAACACATAATTTTTTTGGTTAAAGTCTACCACGCTAGATACAAACGAATCCATAACCAAGTCGGTCTTGCATTATTCGAATCTAGTGTTAAGTCTCCGAAAAAGATGTTTGTATGGAAAGAATGATGGATGTGGAGAAAACTCGGCAGGTTTGTACGTCAAGTCCCTTATGGGAACAAAGGACTTAATGTGATTACTGTATACGAAACGACGAACAGACACTGAACTATCACATAACAAATTTTCTAAAAAAATAAAATACCTCAATCAAGATTTCTATTTGTACCCTTTTGTTTCTAGTGTTTTATATCTCATTCTTACGAATAATTTGTTATTGCACTGTTTTATTTGTAGATGTGGCACTGAACGTTTTCCAGCGATGTTCTCGTACCTGGCGTCTCCCTCCAACATGGACTTCATCATCAACGCCTCCCATTACTTCATGAGCGACGAACGCAACTATCCCTACCCCGACAGGTTCAGATTTGCCTCGGTCATCCCGGCTACCAACGTAGATAGCTTGAAATCATAAAAAAACTCTAGAATTAATATATATTTAAATACAGATGAGTTTTTGTCACATTACTATTTATGTCCACTGCTTCTGAGCCATACAAATAAGTACATTTTAAATTGTGTTTAAGGTAGTTATTATCCATAATGCAATTTCTTTCTTCTTTACAAAGATTTAAGACATTTATTATTAAACACGTGTGTGTATGCATTGCTGCGGTTTGTTAATAAACATCTTAGATCTTTCTGAAAAAGAAAGAAATTTAATTAGTTAAATGGATCTGTGTTACCTGCCGATTTTCGATAGGTCGTTAATAGCAGCAGTTACCTTAGCTGCTACTACTTTTTGATGCAAACATATTACGGAGTAAATACATTTCTGTGATTTGCGTAATTTCTTTGCTTTCCTAGTCGTATAAGAAGAAAAACAACAACACTGATTTCTGGATAAAAAAACACGTCACCAATGACCACCAGTAGGCAAAGATGGAGTCTTTTACGCACTACTGTTTTTTTTAAACTAGAACACATGCATAACTAAGCAGATAAGAGCTGTAGTAGCAGAAGCAGAAGCTAAAGCAACGATCGAAGTAAAATGGCGGGGAGTTGTCATAGGACTGTAAAGGAACAACAGTTGTAATGATAACATAAACACTACTGTGATAGTGCAGTGACAGAGTCAGAAAAACCTTTATTCACTAGGACCATACAAGTGGTACTTGTACACGTCAACATTTTTTATAAGCCACCGGATCGGAATCGCAGTTACAGTTATATCGCTGACTACGATAGTATTAACCAAGATAGGTCAGTCCAAGTGTTCATAGTTATGTGCATCTAATCTCATCTAGTGCTATAAAGTTATAGAGCGTTGCTATCCTGAGGCTGAGCCAATATGCCGCTTATCTTTACCACTGCTTCACTCTCCACTCCGGAGTACAGCGGCGACCACTGACGCTATAGTGACAGTAATACCAGTAGGGGCGAGACGTCGCCAAAATCTACACCCTGGATAAGATTACAATGCTTAAATGAGATGAAGCGGGCCTTTTCTCGTCATTACAATAAGGCCGGGTCACGGGTTACAATATACTTACAAACACACATACATATATTTCTTCACGCCAAGTCCATTAAGCAGTAGGCAGAGATCGTCAAATCTCACGATCCTTGTAGTCTGTAGACAAGGCTTCCTTCACATTCATTACTCTTTCGGTTTCGAAGACTCTCGACACCACGTTCGGATAAAAACTAGGGACGGCGTATATATTTATATACAAATATTATAAATGCGTTTGTTTTTTCGCCCTTCTTTCAATTTCATCGCAATGGAGCATTGTAATGGTATAATTTTCTAGGAAGCTGGATAATGCTACTTTATAATCTATACGTATTCCAACGGGTGAGCTAAATAACTTGAAATAAGCGGGCATAGTCGTGGGTAACAGCTAGCTATAAATGAAACTGACATCTATGTATATGAGCATATTTAATATTTTCTTTTTCAAAATTGTAAAACTCACATTTTGAAATTGCAAAATTATAACTAAATTCTCATATCGTTAATAGTAACAATCGCCATTTAATGTCTCCATTTTCTGTATTACTCTCAAATTAATAATAATCGTAAACCATTTATACATCTCTAATTATAATATATTTAATGTCTAACAAATTCATCTTAACGTTTTGCCACCATTTTCTTTTTCTATCCCAACATCAACTTTCACATATTTCTAATCAACTTTTTTATAATACTCTAAACATACTTTTTACATTTTCTGCATTTACAATGATTACAGATTTGTCTATGCACCGAAATTTTGTAACTTTTGTACCAGAATACAAAGAGTAATGAAATCCACCAAATCGCGCGAAATAAAATGTGAAATAAAATCTCACAGCTAACAAATAAGTTTCATTTAAATTTTGTAATTGAATAATGTTTTACCTACGAAACGTGAGGCTTTGCGTTATTATTCGGAACATGAAAGCGTTCAAATATGAATTAAGCATTTGAAAGCGGTCCTCAATGTTGGCCACAGACACTCATAAAAACTACACAATTGTATTTGTATTTTAAAGTACAAACATTGTTGAACCAGAGGCAATACGAACTTGCATCGTAATATATTCAAGCAAACCACCATGTGTACAAGCTGGTGTCTTAAATAATAAAAGCATTAATTCCAGGTATTTTTATACCTATTTCTTTATCTTTGACGTTTCTTTACCCGAACCGATACTCATGGGAGTTTAATTGTGGACGTGGGGTACTTCTTTCGTACGTCAGCAATTTACTGAACTCAATAACACTTAGGATTATTTAAAGACAATTATGTAATTAAAATTGTTATTTACCGATGTAAAATCAGTTGTCTAACTTAGATAATCAGTTAAACGAAATAAATATGTGTACGAAAGTAGTAGGTACAAACTAAACAAATTTCACTAAATTGTTGACAATTAGTTTGTTGGTGCCGACACATCTTGTCAACTTTCTGATACAAATTACATAGTTCTTTTATTATCAAAATTAACTATCTGCAGCGAAATTAAAAAAAATACAAAATACATCCCGTAGCTAACTACGGACATCCATAGTACATATATTATTATACTAACAGGACATATTACATCGTTCATAAGAGTACGAAAGGTAATGTTACTCTACTCTTTGTATTCTGATGTTACTTCCAAGTTGTAAGCAGCTGAGTTTCCAGAACAACTTCAATATTGCTTCTGCCAATCTCTACATATTTTGTAGATTTAGTTTTATTTGAAATGCACAGCAGTAAAGACTTTCCACATTTAAAAGCACAATGTCGTCTGCGAACATCAGCTACCCACACGAAGACTCCTTTAGAAAAATATTGCAATAATATTAAAAAAAGGTATTTATTCTATACAAAATAAAAATAAATTAACACAAAAACCGGGACCTCTGTATATAAACGGAATTAAATCAATTTCTTTGGCAATTTTTGTATTCAAAAGTGAATTTACAATTTTTAAAACGGGCGTAAAAGCTTGTTATTCTATTGATTAAAACTGGCAAAGTTTAACTATTGTACATTGTCATTGCAGACTACAGTTTTTTAAATATATATCGATCAGACCACACATTTTCTTCTTTCTTAATGACATCTTAAAAATAATTAATTGAAAAATAATTAAAAACGACACAAAACCATAAGTGTGTAGTAAATAGTTGATGTATGTACGTAGGAACGTTTTAAAATTTAGAAATAACTATACTTTTTAATGTTACATATTCGATAATTACATTATTTAATACATTTAAAAAACTGTAGTTGATAAGTTCTGTCGCAACATAATAAGCGTGTATTTGTTTGAATTATTACCTATTTTATATTATTGTATAAACTTATTCAAGAAAAACTATCCATATTTAATCTATATGTGGGAAAATCAACTAAAACTGGCCAAAGATTAAAATAATACGATAACTAAACATGTCGTGATATAAACAACAACAGAATAACACAATCATTCTTAACAACTGAAGGTTAGGCCTAAATTATATACGAAAAGGGTCCACAGATGCAATTTTCCTTTGAAATTTGTCTTTTTGTACATAATGCAATATCTAATATTAACACTAACTAGTATCTGGCCATAAAACCTATGGTAACGAATAGATATACACATAATAATATAAAACTGAGCAAAGCATAATATACTAAAACCAAATTAAATTTCTAACTCGTAACACTATCAAAGGAAATGAGAGCTGTCAAAATTTTCCAATGTACTATTTAGCAAATCATATTTCACAAAATACAAATAAAAACTGGATGGAAACAATGCAATTTCATGAATATCTTATATAAATAAACCATAATATATTAATTGTTTGTAAATACTACTGAACTATTAGTATAATACAAAACAACAAATAAATTCGTGCTTCTTATATCTAGAACGCCATTTGAAAATCTATTTTAAACTCTGTTACACTAAAACTTACCAAATGATGTATTTAGATCACCAATTTATGACACAATCAGCTGCCCTACCGGACTAAACACTAATTTATCACCGCACCAGGCAAGAAATCGAATTTTCACTTACTCTAAAAACTCCCTGATTTTTTCCTTAAATCTAAATATACACAAAATAATTTTGTACTCTTTTGACGAGTTTAGAATGGCATACTTTTATAAATATGGCAGCTTTGTACGAATGCCGAATTTTTATTTAGCAATGTTACAATGAGATACAGCATTATTCTAAGTTTTATTACAATGTCACCAACAAAAAACAGTCCATAAGATATTTTGTAGTTTATGGACCTGTTTCAGGTCACGAATAGGACGACCGCTACGTTATATCTAAGATGATTTTATACTAAAGAATACGATTTTCTTTGCAACGGTAACAGCAGTATACCGTCAAATGATTCCGACTGACAAATTTTCTGAAACTTTTGTTTTAATATTAATATTAAGTTTATTTTCGATAATGTAATTGAATACTATTGAGTATAGCACATTTAATATGTACTAAATGAAAAATGTGCATATCTCTTATTAAACACTAGCTTTCCCGGCGAACTTCGCTCCACCCGTTCAGTTTGTACGGGAACATTTTTTTTCCTAGTTTCCTCGCATTTTTTTACCCTTTTTCTTCTCTTTTAAACCTTCCCTGGACTTGAACAAATAATTCAAAGCCAAAATTAGCCTAATCGGTTCAGCCGTTTTCGAGTTTTAGCGAGACTAACGAACAGCGATTAATTTTTATATATATAGATAGATTTGAAACTACGGCACCCAAGTTTTTTTAAGAAAATATGCTAAACAGAAATCTTAAATTTTCCAATTGTATGGGCCATGTTAAATAGGTATAACCACTTTGATTATTTCTAACTTTGATCAAAATAATTTAATAGACAAACTATCTCAAGTTACTCAAAATAGAAGAGGGTGCTCAATATGCTTGCTCTCTAATATCTAGTAATATGTGGATATAATACGTATACTGCGTGACAAAGGAACACCTGTTTTAGTCCGATGTTTTCTTCTTTAAGCAAAATTAGTTACCCATCTCTCCCAAGTATGCTTAGTGCTTACTTTGTTTGTGGCTTTAAATTCCATTATCCTACGGGCCTTATCGGTCCAATAATTAATTTTAGTCAAATATCTCTAGTAGTTGATATTCAACATTTTAAAAGTATCTTCTACTTTTACGTTAAATGCTATGTTAGAAAATAGCGCAATTTACAAATGACTTTACTTCTGATTTAAGTTTCATAAATAATGAAGGTTAGAGGTAGTTACCAAGCATAGCTCTATCTTTTTACTACAAATATTCACTTAACGTTGTTTGTTGCTAAATTTGGCAAAGTTAAAAAAATCTCAAGTCGCGGGCGTGGTGAAACATATACCCAAGTTAGGTTATAAAATAGTAGAGAGCACTTAAAAGTTAAGCCTGTATTTTAAAATGGGGCTCAAACTTAAATCTGGTTTTATTCAAGATTTAGGAGTCGTGGGTTTCTTGTCAAAGTGACGGTGTTTAAATATTGTTTTAAATTTGGTTGACCTCAATGGTTCAAAAGACTATTTTGTTTGAATTTAATAATTGTATTTTCGTACAAATATATATTTAAATGCTTTTTCGATATTTGCAGGTATAATTAAAATCAACCTTTACAGTTTTGAAGGAATTGTCTAATATATATTCAACATGATTGAAAATAACAAATATACCACTGATATTTCTAAGAACTGGATACCCATACTTTCTTTAAAAAAAAGATGCTTCTTTAAAAAAAGCAACAAGTAATGAGTTTTTTCAGTTACTCACTAACCGAACCGACTTCTTAAGGTTTTGCTAAGGAAGTTGCGTCATATTCTCAATCTAATTTCATTATAATATGTTATTCAAGTCACATTTTTGGTATTATGTAAACTTTTTTTAATATCTGAAAAAATAAGTCGTTTTTCACATATACACGGGAGCTTTATATGTGCTTAGTTTAAGCGATATATATGGGACGAATGGCCCAAAAGTGGCCCGATGGTACAAATCACCGATATTATTGTGAAATTAACTATTAAAATGCTATCATAATTAAGTTATCCAGTTCTTAGAAGCCAAGGCAAACAGTTTTACGTTCAGAAATACCCGAATTTGAATCCCAGGATATCTGAAACGGATTTCGGTGTGTCCTATGGTTGGTTTATTAGCAGTGCCTCTAGCTCGTCAGCAGATCGCAGGAGGAAAGCTGCGGATTCACGGTATCCGGTGATCAGCTGACGGACCGCACCTACTTCTGCGCCGGACAGTTTGTGCGAGAGAAGGCTCTTCTGGGACTGAGATCCAGACAGAGATGACGCGGTTGAAGTCGCGTGCATAGATGTAGCTGTTGAAGTTTTGAGAGACAGATCTGTCGGTGCTGAAAGAAAAAAATAGTTACATTATTTTAATTAATAACACGAAATTTTACATTTTATAATGAAAGGAAAAAACAACCTCTTTTAATCGAAACTTCTAAAGATACGATTTATGATAGCAGAAAAAGATACAGATGTCAATTCACCTGGACGCGAAGTACACCTATAGATTATAATACTATTTACCAGATTGCGTCCACTTTTTATTCAAGTACCTACTAATTGTTGATTAAATATTTTAAATAATTAGATCAGACTGTCATAAATAGGTGGTAGTAGGTAGAGTTCTTTGCATCATCCCACCGGGACTGGTACCTACCACCGCTCTGGTAAGAAACAAGGCCAAGAACTGTTTGTTGTTGACTTCGTCTGCTTATACAGAAGCAGATGTATTATCAATTTTAACTACAGAAAAGAAAGAAAAGCAGACCCTTAACAACTTTTTCAAATTGGTGGACGCAAACTGGTCCATGGATGGATGCTTAGCTTCTTCATAAAATCGACTATACTACTGATAGGTTGAAATGTTTTTTTATTAAAATAACATTTTTATATTTTCCCTCAAACCTGCAACCTCCACTAAATGGACGCGAACTAGCGAAATAATAATATATTTTTACTTATACATAATTTGTACAGTATAAACCACGGCAGGCCATGATAATTGGTTTGCCAAAAGAAAACCTAAATTAATGCTAAACGGAACGAACGCTCAGAAACGATAATGAGCTCGAATAATAATTACGATTTTAAATTAACAAATGAGCTTTTAGTGCTTTGATAAAGTCTAGTTCAAAAACCACGTACTCGTTTGACAAAAGTGACATAAGAAATTATTTTTCTTATCAACAAAAATCGACAGCATAAACTTAAGCCAAATAGATATTTTAAACTTTTTTTTCTTAAACAGTTAAGTAAATATTTTTTATATAAATTAGCAATACACAAACATTTGTGGTACGTTTTTATACATACTTATAAAAATAAATCGATTTTTTTTTTATATAATGTTCTATTTTACACCAACATTAGTTTCATAACTAAATTTTATTCTACATCTATGATTAATCGTATATTAATAGTACTATGAACAGTAATAATACTTACCAGTTAGATTAGGGAATGAATGCGTATGCGCAGCCATCGCGGACAGCAACGCGCTTTGGTACGCTGCCATTGCGGCGTTCACTCCGACACCTGAGAATTATATGTCAATACGAATAAGTTAGCAATACATTTAAAAACAAAGCTACAAAAACAATATCGGCTGGGGCTTAACCATTTAATTTTTACTACATTCAAAGATATCTCTGATTAATATTGCGGGTAAAATATTCCAAGAATCTTTTAAAGATTGTTGTGAACTTATTTTGAAGTCAATTTGAATAAAAAGAAGCCCACAGACATTCCGATAAAACTGTTTTAAGCTTAGGAGCACAACCTTGGCCTCATGTTTTTTGAGAATATATTCCATTACAAATTAAAAAAAAATTAAAACCCGAATTGCTAAAAGTTTATTGTTACAATTACAATAATGTTTATTGTTACAATTATAATTGTATTCTCTTTGACTGTTACCACAAACTAGTTAGATACTATATTGTTACAAAGAGTAAAGTAACTATCCATAAAAGAAAGTAACAGGCGTCAGTCAGGTGTGTAGATTTACGTACAAATATAGTTTCTCGGTTTTTACCTGATGGTGGAAGAGCCGTGAGGGTAGAGAGTAGCGCATTGTTTGACAGCGACGAATTTGCATTTGTATTTGAGCTGAAAATCATAACAAAAGCAAAGGTCAGTAACATAAAATATATAATTAAGTGTTCTATTACGACTTAACCCTAAAGTGTAGGTACATTTAAATTACTTTTTTTAACGCCACTGCACTAGTTGTTATTGGGTGTTTAAAATGAAATCTTGTCAATGTGTTTAAAATGCTATTCAGTAATCTTATTACAAATATTTTACCTTAACTATGTATGTTTGTCAGGGTAATGTTTTGCAAACCGATTTTAGAGCCGCTATCAACCGATTGAGTAGGTTTGTAAGTTACACACATAAGTTTAATGACAATGAAATGTTGTGATCTAATGGAGCAAATATGATAAAGTAAACTTGTTGTTGCTCGGTCACAATAAGGATCACTCCGTACTAGTTCAGTTATTCGAATGCACTAGTTCGGTCTTTTAGTACTATTAGTTCAGTAGTATATTAGAAAAAGTAACGTCTCACGATTCTCACGTCCGTCGCGGGATAAATTATATTTTGATTAACCTTTATACTTTGCAGGACTATAATTTTAAAATGTTTATAAGGAATTTTATCTCCATTTATAGGGTTATTTTTAAAATAGCGTAGTTAAAATTAGAATATTTACAACTATTGGTATTTTTACATTTTTTGTCTTCTTGTATATTATATTACTTATTTTATATTATTCTATTTTTAACTTATATTATTCATATTTATAAAAATATTTATGTTTTGTAAAGTATTTTTAAAATATTTATCTAATTATTAACGAAATTTATCAAATTATTTCTAATATTTATCAATTTAATTAAATATGGTCTCTATTTTAACTATCATAAAGGTTAAAATAACTAAATTTATTTGTCACATCTTAAACCTTGTCACAAACAATTCAATCTTCTTATTAATTCTGTTCTTTGTTTATAATTCCGTTCCTTATGATTCCGATTAAGTATACGGTTACGGAATAGTTCGTTCTAGTTCTGTGAACTGAATTAATTCTTATTAGTTCTTAGTACATGAACTGCGCAAGTCTATGATGGAGGCGGCAGGTGCTCTTATGAACTCCTAAAATTCCCAACATTAGCTTACCGTATTTGAGGTTATTTGATCTATGAAATCTACTGCTGCGAATAGTTTTTACAAATAAAAGCTTGCCACGAAAGTATACTTTTCCAGTGTAATTGTACGTAGATGACCTAAGTATATTTAAATTATATATAAATTATGATTTAAATGATTATTAAAGAATAAAAGATACATAATTGGCCTTTGTCCTTAAATCAATTTGTCTATCAAAAAATCTGTCTACAGCAAAAGTAGTATGCATAAAATAAATATATGTATAGTAAATATGCATACCTATAATGCATGCTATTGAATTTTATTTGGCGTAGACAGAATTCAGAAATATAAAAGTCAGTTTTAGTAATATTTTAAATAAACAAATTGAAATAAGGACAAATGACAACTAAGATCATTTTAGGTGACCTGTAGTAATGTAGTAATGGCACCACATGTCTTGTTTCTAATACACAGCAAATGCTTTGTTTCTTAAGGTTGTTATTTATTTATAAAATTTGAGGTGTTCTCTTGCTTTATAATAAGTATTTATAAAAATAGAACAAAACACTTAAGGAAGTATTCTATTAAATTAAAAATTCTATTAAAGCACAATAATAAAGGACCCAAGACTTTAAGTATACAACTCACTTTTGTCTTCCAAAAGATGGAGGGTTTCCGAAGGTGTTAGGAAACGATGGTCTGAACAATGGAGCTGGTGATGAAGCGGGACTGAAAAATAATTATTTATTATCTAAACTGATGGATTTAGTTATATTTAAATCTTGGAATCTTTCTTCGTTACGGCCGTTAAACTGGCAAATTCAAAATTTTACGGAAAAAACAAGCACTTTGGTATTCTTAGCAACAACTTACAACTTATTTTAAATACATTTCCATTCAAACAAAGAGAAAAAATTGATCATTTTAGACATATCAGATTAGTCCGATCATATCATAGAAGTCAATGGATTATGTCAACTCGGTGACTTTTTTAAATCAACATTTTCCTCGGAACATTAAAAGTCTATAGAAATATAATGTACAAACTAATCTGACACCATTAAACGTGTTTTGTCTCTTTCTGTTTCTACAGTTGAAATAAGATAGCAATACCTTTAAATTTGTTTAGTGAGTGAGCAGAAAAATACTACCAATGCAAAAGTAGGAATCGATTAATGAGATGCTTACCTTGCCGTCTTGCTGCCGGTGTTTCCATTGGCATTATCCAGCTTTAACGTGTTGTTGTTCAGCAATGGGTTCTCGAGCGTCGGACTGTTGGAGGGACGCGTGGTGTCTGCGGGAGCCTTGCTGTGGCCGGCGGCCGGCGTCGTAGTGGTAGTGGTTGTGGAGGCTGGACTACTGATGGCGCCACTGTACAGGCTCAAGAATGATGAGGCCACTGCTGAACTTGCTGTTGTGTCGATTGCCTGTCAGAAAAAAATGTCACTGTATAAATGAATCGATGGAGTATTCTAGAGCAAAATTTGTTTCAGTCATGTATTATTTGTCTGGATCTTACGACTTTCAATTTGCACGACCTAGACCTAGACTGTGCAAGCAAGACCGAGACTACGTCTGCTTTGGTCTGATCGGTATTACAAAAAGGTTTCACCTGGCTCCTTTTGACTTACAAAAGTAAGCGGGGAACGAGAGTAGAAGATTCTTGCAAAGTATTACACATTTTTTATAACGATACAATCACTATTTACAATTATCCAATCAAAATGATCCAAAGTTGAATAATAATAAACGTGACAGCTTATCACCTCAACATGATGAACATCGACACACTATCTTCTACCATCAAGAGAGACATCTGAGTAAAATCTTTCACTACAAAACTTAGTACGTTTTAATCGTAAGAGTATATCGTAAATAAAAATAGCAAAAAATTACCATAGGTGTAGGCACAGAGGGCATGGGCTGACTGACAGGATCCAGGCCGAGTCTCATTCGCTTGGCGTTGAGGCTCTCATTTTCGCATGCCTGTGCCAAGATATGCTCAGCTTGTACTGAAGTCAGGTGCGCTGGCGTGGGTCGGACCTGGGGACAAGAAAATACTTGTTTTAATTAATACCCCTTGGGTAATATTAATTTGAAACGTGGGAAATTTATCAGTCTTTTCTAAATATTATGTTAATTGAAATATACTACGATTCAGTACAAATGAAATCTCAAACTTGGTTATACAGTAGGGGCTCTATCAATGAATATTTAAATATTAAATAAAATTTAACTAAATTCTTGAAATAATGAAAATCAGACAATGATTGGTTTGTCACTTTTCCTGGGATAGCAAAGTAAAATAAAGTATCTTCACGCCCATATCCCTGAAGAGGTAGGCAGAGGTATAACCATTCAATACGTATATACATTGAATAAACTATAACACATATTTATACGTTTACATAAAAAGTATATCTTCAGCCCATATCCCCGAAGAGGTAGGCAAAGGCATAACCAGGGCACCCACGACTAGCCGAAGACACTAAGTCCCACAATGTAATAGGTGGCAAGCCTATCGCCAATCGTGCACATATCCAATCTCGGGCAACGTTATTTTTATTAGTAAATTAAAATATACTTTTTCTATTTTTTTCGTCCGACCCGGGGATCGAACCCGGGACCCCAAGAAGAAAGAACAAGTTAGGCATATTTTTTTAGCAAAAGGAAACAAGCAGACAGCTCTCCTGATGGTAAAATAAGTATTGTGTTTCATCGTTGTATTCGCAATTCCAGGCGACATAATAATATGTATAAAGTTTCTCCATAGCCGTAACCCAGTAATTTCAAACACTAACGTAAAGCAATATGAACCTTTAGAGTTTAGACCTTGAAAAGTTATCACAGAACTGGACCGCGAAAGTGAAGTCCAATAACTGCATTAGGGTAAAATAATTATAATAATTAGAAGACTGCTCTATGTAAGCTTTTTGACGTAAGCTAAATATCGATTTTAACATAATATTATGGTTTTGATATTTCTCATATCAAAGAAATAGTTTTAAATTAGAACTGAAACTACTATGATATCATAACTGAAAATATGTAAAAGTTCAGACCCTCACCGCGGAATCCCACGCGTTGCCTGAAGGGGTACTGCCACCGTTGCCCGTCAAGGGTCCGTCACCTCGAACCTTTTTATTTCGCCTACAGCTCTTCAAATACGTCCTTATCCGTTTACGGGCACGCTCGGCGAACTCTGGAAACTGTCTCGTGCAAGAGTCGATTATAGCCTGTATCTTTTCTTTAGGTTGCTTAGATATAGGAACTATCCTATCCAGGTTTTCATCGACAAAAAGGCGGACGAACATCTGCAAAAAAATAATATCAATACTTGTAGTTAAGAAATTCCACACAATTAAATAGATAACTATGTTATCCTGATTTCTGATTTAGCCTCCTACATTTAAGTATAAAGAGATATGCTCACAGCTATCCAAAATCAATCAAATTTTAATTTATTATTGAAGTTTCTTCATGATTTTTCTTCACTTTTATATATTCATAATAACTTACACGGATAGAGCAATCACTGTGCACAAAAATACTGATATCGTTTCTATCGCTGTAGTCATCAGAGCCATCAAAGCTGCCTAGGAAGTTATTGTTCTCCATCTTCAGGCTTTTTCTTTTTTTTTAACCAATTTCGACAAAAGGAGGAGATTATATGTTGGATTGCTATATATTTTATATACATATATTAATCGATTTCTCCGTTATTCCTAAACTGATTTAGTTTTTGTTATTTTGAAGATAATACTTCCGAGGTGGCTGCATTGTCTTGCCACCAAGTGTAGATTTGATTATGGAATCCCAGGAAAAATAAAAAAGGAAATGACCAAGCGTAATAAAATTAAACAAAGGAAATTTGCTTGGTTATTGAGAGCGAATGATTTCGTTCAATTCGCTGCTTTCGCGAAACAATCCACAAAATGGATTCGTAACGTTCTAAAGATTGGAAGATCATCTTATTATTCGCTTTTCTATCACGATAAGCATATCTTAGTCGTCACAAGTTTGGCGCAACTTTCATATCAAAAAATAAAAAAAATAAGTTTGCTATGTTTTTTATTCGCCCAAATCATATGACACTAGTTGCCTTATATCTGAATGCATTTAGACTTACTGTCAAATTATACGGGTCATAATTTTTCAAGTAAACTTTATACAAATTCGGGTTTGCTATGTATCAATGAAAGTCCCGCCTCTTATTACGTAGTATTTATATACTCTTTGGTCGTCACTTGGACGTCTTGTAGATAACACGACATAAAATATTTGGTAAAAGCAGACTTTAAAGCTTTCTTGTACCGAGCATTTCAGGTCATATAATTTGACCCAAATGTTTTACGCTTTCAGAAAATATTGCTGTGGCCATTCAATCTTGCTTGCTCGACGCTGCATGCATCATCATGGACTTTGATTTTGACTGTTTAGGACATCTCGTGAATTGTAATTTTTATCAAAAACCAAAAAAATAAAGTATCTTCACGCCAATATCCCCGAAGAGGTAGGCAGAGGCACAACCAGGGCACCCACGACTAGCAGAAGATACTAAGTACCACAATGTGATACGTGGCAAGCCTATCTCCAACCGAGCACATATGCTATCCCGAGCAACATTTTTTTTATTAGAAAATTGGAAAAACCCAATTTTCTATTTGTTGCTCGACCCGTGATTCGAACCTAGGACCTCATGAAGTCAAGTCCACTTACATTAAAAGCCTTAAGCCGTTCCGGATCGTGATGCTGAGGGTCAACTCGATCGTCACTGTCGTCATCAGAGCCGCCTGCATCGTCATCGTCCTTCGTTCTGTCTGATGATGATGTCTCGTCATGGGTTGATGCAGGCTCCACTGGTGTTGCTGATCCTACATGGATTGGACTCTGTAAAAAGTATCATTATCATTAGCATTGCTTAAGTAGAATTAGTAGCGAAAGAAGTTGAACTTGAATCAATTTTAACCATTAGAGAAAAAGAAATCAAGTTGAGGCTATGTATGAATTATTGGCTATACTTAGTTGTTCCCTTCCCTAAAGATTACTATTGTGGTATTTAAGCCATCTCTTTCAACTAAGTTTATTTTTCCTTTGCAATAGTTGAAACCAGGATCATAAAACCACGAGGATTGCGACACAACAGCCATTAAAAAAATTATGATACACAATCCAGAAAATAAACCGCATCAATCAGAACATTCCAATTATGTCCTCTTATATACCAACGGCTAATTGACAACAGCCAAGATTAACGCGGTGATGAAGGAAATATCCTAATTATTTTTCGGTGAGTTTATTTTAACGTACAGTTCCTTTTTTGCATATTGTTGGTATGTTTTATAAATAGATAGTAAAAATGAAACGTGATCAACCTTAAAACTCACCGAGTGTCCAGTAGCGAGGGGTGTGGGTGCTTTTGGTGGTTTACTGCCGAGCCCTAGGGCGCTGTGATATGAAGCCCACAAGTCCGCCATGCTGTCTGCACCGCTTTCCGTTATGTCACCGTTTCGACCTGTAACATGATTTTAGAAGTTAAAGTAAAAATGTCTTTGTAGAGTGTTTGATAATGTTTTGTATTTTTGAAAAGACGCATTGTATTAGTGGTTGTTGAAGTTAGAATTCGCTTCTTACGCCCCTCTAATTTTGTCAAATAACGACCAGAGTATCTTTTATATTATATTATCTTTCTTGTTTAAATCACATATATTTTTTAATTAATTTATTAAATTATGGTTTTTAAATACATAAAATTTTACAAAAAATAATTTATTAATGTTTTTTATTATTTGGTGAACTCTACAAATATTTAGGAGACATTCGTGTGTTTATTGCAAATATGATTCCTTGTAACCTTTTTTGTACAACAAGCAAGAGTTCATATTAATAACGTATCCATTTGAATATTAATAAGTAGTAATACTGTAAACGTCAACATTACTACGTAATATCTTTTTGTAACGATTTCTCGGCCTAGATAGGTGACCAATTAGGGTCAAACGTAAGTAGGGAAGAGAGTAATTAATTAGAAACAATTTCTTAAAAGTAGCATCTAAAAGCCGTACTCTAAGTTGGCTCTTAAAGATGGATTAAGCTCAAGTCAAGATTTAGGCTATGACAATTCATTGTTTTTTGTCAAATTAAGTTTGAGTGCTTTGATACAATAGGTACATCTTAATATATATAAATTACATGTCACGTTGTTTGTTTGCGATGGACTCCTAAAATACTTAACCGATTTGAATCAAATTTGCACACCGTGTGCAGTTTGATCCATAGATTGTATACTTTTTATCGTCGGTGCTTGGTGGAATTCCATTCTTGATGCAACTTATTTAGAAAAAACACTTGTACTTTCCACAATATATTTTATTATTTTTATGGTTTAGCCAACCGGTTTCGTTATACAAGCATCATCAGGGCTATATAAAAACTGAGTTGTTATATAGCCCCGATGATGAGTTTGATCCAACTTGAAAGATAGGATAGCTTACATCTCAATTTATAATCAAAAAAATTAACATCCGAGCGAAGCCGGAATAGGCAGCTAGTAGGTATATTAAATTATATACGAGTTTGTAGCTATTTTTGCTCATATTTAGTATTGGTTTAGATCTTATGTTTCATTAGGTATTTGTTATACAGCAGACGACTAATTTCAGGTTCACCTGTACAATCATTCCAAGGTTGGTGGGTGAACCAGTTTTAAGGTATAAAATTATTAAAAAATAATTTGGTCTTTGTTATAAAATTACTCCCACAAACGCAACGTTTAAGCCTTAGAACTCACGGAGAGGTTATTACCCGCGCCTGGGCGGTTGCGGGCCCACAGGTTCTGTAAAATATAGATTTATATGGCAAAAGTTAGAGCACATTTCCTGACCTTTGACCTTTTTAAATTATACATTTTTACAAAAATAATGTGATTTCGGAATCGATAGCTAATAATTCCACAACTGCATTTGTTCTCCACGTATGTCTATTTAATTGCTAACTCGTACGTCACGAAAGATATTTTAAAACATAGCACCCAGGTGAAGCCAGGATATTTCATTAGTATTAGCGTAAATGTGGTTGCACGCATATATTTATGTATATAAAAATGCTTATATAATTAAGAAAAACATAAAAAAAACTTTTAGAAATATGATATTATGTGAACTTAATTTATAAAGTTATCGCCTCTGTGGTCTAGCGGTCCGGGTGTTGGACTTGACTGCATGAGGTCCCGGGTTCGAATCCCGGGTCGGCCAACAAAAAGTAAATTGGATTTTTCCAATTTTCTAATTAAAAAAAAATGTTGGTCGGGATTGGAAATGTGCCCGGTTGGCGATAGGCTTGCCACCTATCACATTGTGGGACTTAGTGTCCTCGGCTAGTCGTGGGTGCCTTGGTTGTACCTCTGCCTACCTCTTCGGGGATATGGGCGTGAAGATACTTTAATTTATAAAGTTACAGATCTCAAACATTAATTAATACAATCATTTGATGGTTCTGAAGGCTTTATGTTGAAGAATGAAACCTCGCAGACTTTTAAAATAATATAAAAAAAATCTATTTGTGGTCCACACGGATTAAAACATTGACTGTAAACATAAGTTTGCATCCGTGTGAAACGTAGATTTTATCCAAATTTGATGTTTCCAAATAAAGTTTCTACCAAGGTCACCTTTGTGGAAGGCGTTTCTTTCTTTCTTTAGGTTTTGGCCTTCACGTTAGTATTTAGCCATTAGTCAAGTAGAAATTTGCATAAAATTTTATATCAATTTCAATTAATTTTAATTAGTCATCAGTCATAAGTCGTCAGGAAGTCATGTCAGGCTATTGAGTAAAGCGGTAGCCTTTTTACACAAGCTCATGCATGAGATTTGGCGGCAACGAGGAAATACACGATACGCTAATTTCTTAATGATTATTTCATTTTTGCACTTTCACTGAACAAAATTGTACAAAATGCCACCAAAATTGACTAATTTCACTCAATATTAACACGAAATTCAATAATTATGTTAAAACTTCGACCATCTTTTCTCTCGATGGCGCCAAAACTCTGGAAGGCGTTTAATGCTTATTAAATGTTGACACTCCTTTTT
>NJDC01000224.1:0-32415 GCA_002245475.1 Calephelis virginiensis | reverse complement strand
ATGGAGAGCTTATCTAGGACCCTCTACTAGAACACACACACACACGCACACACACGCCAATTTCCTTACGCGAGACAGAGAGTATCGAGTCCAAATTACATACGAACACGCCAAGTTTGAAGACTTTTAAAACTCGGAAAAAATCTAATAATTTAATGGAGAACTGTCAGCCTAAGTCTCCCCGAGCATCTATGTATTGTAAATCTGTTTTGTCAATCTTTCCACATGACCAAACCAACTTAGCCTTTCTCATTTTTACACTAACACTTATTTTCAATTTCACTCTTGCTCGGATCTCATTATTGCAAATTCGGTCAGCGAGCGTAACTCCAAAGATTTTTCGTAGCGCTATCATTTCGACCGCATTTATTGTACTTTCATACTTTTTCTGACATATGCTACTTTAGCTTCCATAAAGGAACGCAGTATCTCCACACAATACAACACAACAGCACAACGAGTTTAGCATCCTGAGTCAACACCTCTTTTTGAAATAGCTTACCCACTATTCACACTATTCCGTGCACACACCCTTCTTTCAACATCCACGGTGTGCCTTCCATTCCTGCTACCAACCCAACTTCAACAACACTTCCAAGACATACAAATTCATTCACTTGTTCCAGCACTACATCGTCGACTATAACTCTTATATCCTTTCTAGCTTTGGTTTTCTTTTCATTTAAATGTAAGCCGAAAGAGGCTTTTCAATCATGTAACAGTGACAAGTGTTTACAGCTCAAATGGGGTAAAGACCAAAGTAAAGAATCATTTGCATAAAGCAGACAGTTTACCATTTTGTCACCCATAAGTATTCCCACATTAATTGATCTTAAACTTTAGAGGATTTTTTCCAGATACAAGATAAACAGGTGTGCTGACGACACACAAACCTGCTTAACTTAAAGAAAAACACTGAATATACCAGTAGAGAATAGGGATGCCATATTATTTCATAGTCTGCTATAAGGTATGTTGACACAAAGACGTAAAAATAAAGCAATACAATTAAATGACTATTGTAAAGCTTTAAAATTTAACCTTATGATCAGACTGCAGATAATGTGTGGAGATTCTTACCATAAAGATATAAACATTATGAATATACTATCTTAAGTGTGATAGTAGGTACCTAATACCTATACGATTGGTGCACAATCATTTGTGGGCGTCGGGATGTGTTGATCGTTAGTGGTTACCTGATTATTTCTCAAGTGTTTTTCATAACAAGGAGGTTGAGTGCTGTCCACCCAAAAGCTGCTAAGTTTTTGCCAGGGTAGCCAATACTCATGGCCTAAGATCATGGTCTTAAGATAGCGATCAGGTGGGTCTTTTACCGAGTCTTATCAAAAGGCCCACCTGCTTGTTTGTTATCTAATAATTTAAAAATAAATAGCATGTCTGGACCTGTTTAGTGCCGTCTTTTGGCAGTATTATGTTATTTAATAATCAAACCGCAATATTCTTTTAAATAATAGCAATAGTCTTTTAAATTACTTATTAAAAGAGTGAGGTATATATTTTTTGTTGTATATTTGTTACGCGGTTTTTCGGTCGGTACGGGACCCGGTACGGGAGAGTCGTCGCCAAAACGAATAACCGAAGCGCGAGGGATCAGAGATTACATCTAGTTACTCTTTTAACCGACTTTCGTATGATATTGGAAGGCAAACAAGCAGACGGATTTCCCGATGATAATAAATTCACGCCGCCTAGAGACACTAAATGAGGTAATGGTGCGTTGTCAAACTGAGGCCGGGATTTTAGGCCTCGAGCAAAACTAATTTTACCGGCTACCTTATTCTCTAAACTTGAACAAGTCAACGGCAAGCGCTGACGTTATGGTGGCAGGAATAGGTAAGGCGGTCTGAGTCTGAGTCTGAGTCTGAGTAGGAGACAGAGTCTGTTCTGCAAAGGAGCTCGGACCAACACGAGAAAAGTGTTTCGACTCCTTTATTTTTATGTATATTAATCGATTACTCCATGATTTCTGAACCGTTTTAATTTTTTGTATTTTAAGAAAGGTACTTCTGAGGTAATTTCCTTATCACCAAGTCTGAATCTGATGATGGAATCCTAGGGAAATCGAAGAAAAAGTTAAATTTTTGTATACCTAAACGATTTACTTATTGAATTCTTTTCTTTTATGACATTGGGAGGCAAACAAGAAAATCGATTTCCTGATGGTAAGAATTAAACGTTGCCTAGAGACACCAAAGGTGGTAATGGTGCGTTGCCAACCTGCAACCTGAAGCCGAGATGTTAGGCCTCAAGCAAGTAAGAGAGTCGGTTTCTTGCATTTTTACTACGCTTGAATTATCATCTCGAACCTTATCGTCGATTGTTGAATCCTCATAACTTGGATTTGTACTTTAACATTAACTTTCTGAGGATATTGTGTAGTATTGCAGCGAGCCATTATACGATAGGTTTTGCTTTTGGTTTTGCTGTTAGTTTTACCAGTCATTGAATTTAGCGACGATTATCCGTGATAGGCGTGACAGTAAAACCTGATTGACATTTGTATGCAAATATTTTGTTATCCATGGTAAGACTCACAGCAAAGAGGTAAACTCAATAGTGTAATGATCCGCTATTACTTTAGATTTTATTTGTATTATTAAAATCTGATGATTATCAAATAGGAAAAAACATGGTTATCAAAACACATAAGGTACTTCCTGAAGTCTGAAGATATACACAAACAATAAAAAACTAAAACATGGACCTTTTATCCACCCGTTTTTTGCTTCACAGCCACTTCCAGAATAGAATACTTCAACAGCGAGCAGGAATTTGTACGACTGTACTACCAATCAGGCGAGCTGTTATAGAGGTTCCTATCATCGCTCTAACTCTACCAGTCATAGCTTCACAAAGCCTAGTCAAAATATATGGCTTGCCCAATTCCTCACTACAAAAACCATTATATAGTCGAAAAGTTCTCGTAATTAACAATTAATATATTTTTCACCTTACGCCCACGTAAAGGCAGCGAAACAACTAGCCGTATATTTTGACTAATACGATTTGTAAAGTTAGGGAATAAAATAAAGTTAGAGCGTGTAGAGTTAAAACTTAGATCTACATAGCGTTTGTAAGCTTTTTGACACTGTGACCTACATGGTCTCATCTTGACAACATTTTGTACGATTGTTTTTGACAGGATGGTTCTTTTTACCTAACTACACAATGAAAAGGGGGTAATGTATTACCGATTTTTATGATTCTTGGATCAATCGATTTGCCTTAACTTAGCAAGTGTCACTAAAACAGTATGATTATCGAGATTAACCACTGCGACTACCTAACGCCATATAGGGACGAAAAAAAAGTTTCGGCAAAATATGTCATGTTGGGTATGGTTAAATAGGTACTAAGAGGTGACTTTTAAGTTTCTTTCATCATTTTTCATTTTAGAATATATGTCCATTTAAACATTTCACTAAACGCTGACTTTCTCAACGGAATGTCCAGAATGCAAAATTTACCGCCTTTGAAGCATTAGTAAAATTTATAATCTTACTAGAGACCCGCTGGAGCTTCAAAGTTCAAACATTCAACACGTGAAATGAAACTAGAAAAGTATTCAAATGTAAGTTGAAAAAAAATCTACGCTATTGCGAAAAGAAAACAAATTGTGTAGATATTTATGTATGCTTTAGAATAGGATCCTCTAGTATAAATGTTTAAAAATATTTTTTACGCCCGTAAGCCTGAAAAGTCAGGCAGAGGTATAACTAGATACTAGGACACCCGCTATTAGACGAAGATATTTAGTTCGTGCACGGTCCCATAGTGTGGAGTCAACTTTGTTTTTTTTAGAAAGTCGCGAACCATTAAATTTTACACAGTTCCTTGGATAAATGGGTCCCCGCTGTTAATCTTCAAGTTTCGCAAAGTATTCATGATTTGATTTGTGTAATGTGTATATTTAATATAAAACTATTTCAATGATGTATTATATGTGTAGTTGGTCAGTATTACTTCTAATGACTTATTATATCCTTTTCAGTTTTTTTTCAGTCAAGTTTTTGTTTTTTATAACTAAAAATTTTATGTAGAAAAGCAGATATTGAAGTGGTTCTATATAACTAAAATTTGATTAAAAACGGACGAGTAGTTTTTGAATAATATTTAAGAACACACATTTTTTGTATACTTCGTGAAATTGAGGTAGTTTTCAAGAGTTTTAAGGCACTTTCATTTTTAAAATATTCCTATTATAGAAATACGGGTATATTGCTTTAATGAGGCATACTGTTAAACCCTAGATGTCAAGTAGAGGCCACCGTCCAAGACCATTTGTAGTATAAAAGTTGACTGCGATTGGAATACGGTATTCAATGTTTGTTTATCCGCCTCTTGAAATATCTCCAGCTAGTCATAAGTTCGCGTGGAAGTAACTAGTAAATAGCTGTCTGTAATCTGCACTTTTGAAACCAGACAATCAGCGTAACTATGATGAAATGTAAAACAGAAATCTAGTCAACTACACGTAAAAATGTTTTTTGTTACTAGCATAGATATGTGCAATTCCGGACTGTGGATTTTTCAAACTTATTTTAGTATCTTTAAAATACGTATTACAATGATTTTTAAGGCACTAGACAGCAAACTAGCTCACAGTTTAATTGCAAGAGACCGCGGCCAAAAACATCATAAATATCATAAATATTATAGGTGCGTCGCTATCCTGTGGTTGGTTTGTTAGGCCTATTGGGCAAGTTGAACTGCTACACCACCCTCCGGATGTTTGGGTTATTTTTAGTCAATAAGTTATGTTGGCTAATAGCAATTATGCAAGCAGACTCATAACTTATTATTTTAGAAATATAATACCTAATTGTATTATACCAAATAGAAATATAATACCAAACATATTTTTGTTTTTTTAAAGCAATGAAGTTGGGGAAAAAATTAATTTCGTATAGGGCCGCTAGCAAAAGCGAGTCTGATAATTTAACATTATAATGAAATACCATCTTTGACGCTGTTCTATTAACAAATAACAAACAGTGTATCTCTCCAACAAAAAAATATTTAATAATACAACAAAAAAATGGGTGCGTGCTACTTATGTATGCGCGAGAGAAGTTATAGGTACCAATTTTAAAAAAATAATAAAAAGAATTTCACTCTCATTATTTTTCCAAAACGCGCCTAAAGAAGTATAACGTCAAGAAATCGTAGTATTTTATTATACTAATATGACAAGTGACATCGTGAGACATAATATATTCATTCTTTCTTCAATTAAAGATAAGTCCACTCCTACTTAGCCGATTTTTGTTAAACGCTTTTGCTCCTTTAAACAACTTAAAACCCTTTATCCCGTATATGGACTTATTTTATCGTAGATTGTATTATACGACAAAGTTTAAATATTTTCACGGCCATATTCCCGAAGAGGAAGGCAGAGGCACAGCCAGGGCACCCACGACTAGCCGAAGACACTAAGTCACACAATGTGATATCAAGCAAGTTTATCACCAAACGGGCACACTTCCAATCCCTCGCAACGTTATCTTTTATTATAAAAAAATAAAAATACGTGTTTTTTAGTTTTAGTAAAGTTTAATATCTATTTAACAATAAAGTCGTTTCTACTATTCTACTTTAAGTGTAAAGATGAACCTCTCATTCGGAATTCTCATCAGGGTTCATTCAAACTGAGGCAGTCGTTAATAATTTATACATTAAGTATAATGTATTTCAATTTTTATTTTGGTTGTAGTTTTATGAAATTAAATCAAACTTCGCCTCTGTAGTCTAGCGGTCCTGGTGTTGGACTTGACTGCATGAGATCCCGGGTTCGAATCCCGGGTCGGCAAACAAAAAGAAAATTGGATCTTTCCAATTTTCTAATAAAAAAAAATGTTGGTCGGGATTGGAAATGTGCCCGGTTGGCGATAGGCTTGCCACCTATCACATTGTGGGACTTAGTATCTTCGGCTAGTCGTGGGTACCTTGTTTGTACCTCTACCTACCTCTTCGGGGATATGGGCGTGAAGATACTGTACTGTAAATCAAACTTTTTTTTTTAAATCAAAGGAAGATAATTATTTTCGGAATATGTGTGTTAAAAAGATGTTACAAAAATATTTCAGTATACCATCATATTTTGCCACATTTTCGTGTGCCTATATTTTACCAGTAACAAAAATGATTAGCAATCAATTTAAATGTTTTTGAAGTATGAAAATCGGGGCAAAGTTTATGCAATTTATCCGTCCTGCAAGAACAAACAACCAATAGGTGGTTAAAAATATTTTTAGTTTGGAAGAATTTTAGTAAATTTTCTTAATCTTCTTTCTGAAATATCTTCAACGTACATATACAGTTTATATACATAGGTATGGATGCTAACATCAAAATCAGCGTAGTCAGACATACGAGTAATCTCGTACGTGTACGAGGTTTGTAAATACCGAACAAAAACTCGCACATTTATATACCTGGTTCTATTACCACCTGGTTCTTTTTTTAAAAATGTACGAAATTCATTCCAAATAGGATATTATTGGAAAGCTTGGCATCTAAAATATCCAGCTTCTGACAACACTGATCCAAATCATATAAATGTTTACCTTGGTTCTGGCTGTGATAATTCCATGCCAGCAACATCATTTTCAACTTCTCTGCATCTTTCACGAAGCCTTGACCTGCACCAGATCACATTCGCCAATCAATTTCAAATTTTGGATTATCGAATAATATTTAAAAAAAAGCCAATTCGGTATCGATATTTTATTGCGTATTTTGATACTCGCATGTAAAATACCTAATTGATTTGATGCAAGTGGCTCACGGCTAAACATTGTGCATAAATGTATTTTAAGAAGTCCCGTAATACGTGGCGTAATTTCTGAATTAGTGAAGTCCCGTAATAGGTGGCGCGGTTTAATAGGTAGTGGTGAAGGTTTGTACTAAACAGCACCATAGTATCTATAGTTTTTAAAATAACATTTGTACTTTTCAAATAGCTTATAATCCCATCTACTTCACTTTTTATAGCATATTTAGGGTATTGCACCTAAAAACATGCGCATTTCTTTTTATTTGTTTATAAGGTGCAAAAAATTCCTTAATTAATAAATTACAAGTCTAAGTCCAAGTTAAAAAAAATTAATAGAATAGAAAGCCACCAAGTGCAAACGATGAAAAAGAAAAAACTCTAATTTCTATACATCTATCACATAACTAGTTGTCAAATTTCATAGAATTATTTTAATAAAAACACAGTATGACGAAACTTCTATTTAAAAAAAAAACAATAATAAGATTTAAGATGGAAACATATCAGCCGCGACTGATAAGACGTGTGCACATGTCGTCCATGGACGCTTACGGCTAACATAAACATTCAGCGCGCTAAATATCTTCCGGACGTCCGAACGCTCAATCACGTCCGCGACTTGCGTCCGGTAATTTGGACGACTCAATTTACTGTCATTATCTAGATAAGCTGTAAGTCGCAGCAGTCAGCCGCGTCCGATACTTTGTTTCCAGCTTCATTTTTGTAATAGGAATTGCCTTATTACTGTCAATGCAAAGATTTGGCAAATTTAAATTTTACTAACTTACCAGTAAAGTTTTCTTCGTCATTCAGATCCGCTGGTTCTGGAGTTAAATTGTCCTGAAACAAAAGAAAATAATCATAAATCTACGACTTCCTTAAAGTGTACCTATGGATAACGTAGGTCGCTATATCTACTTCATAATTGGCGGAGTTTTCGCCTAACAAATATTTAAAAAAATAGACGAATCAAAAAACCTTGATCTTTTTAAAATCGTTTAAGAATAGAAATCTGTTTGATGGTTTGTGAAAAAAATATCACCAGTGTTCGTAAGGGCTCCTTTGCAGAATGGACCATCTGCCTTCCTGTCAGGCAGCTCGTAAAAGGCGAGAATAGGCTTACTGTCACTAATGCTGTGACATCTGACTAGGTGGCAGAGTTTCGCAACACCTGGCTCTGTTTGGTACCATCGCTTTGCCTATTCCTGCCGTCGTAACGTCAGTGCTTGGCGCTTGCCGTTGACGCGTTCCTGTTGGGAGGATAAGATAGACGGTATACTTACTTTTTGGCCTAACATCGTAAGGTTGGCGACGTACCATTACCACCTTTGGTGTTTCTAGGCGGCGTCAATTTCGTACCATCAGAAAATCGGTCTGCTTGTTTGCCTTCCAATACCATTCAAAAAATTTATATTATAATAAATTACCGAAATAGTTGGATGTACCGGGTCATCGCTCGTATCCGCGAAGTGAATCGATAGAGCTTCAATTGTACATGCCCCTAAATTTAGCTTGACGTACGCTAGACCCCTGGTTAGGATTAATCATGACTAAAATTCATTCAAATAGAAATCACCTACTATACTTAGATTTTTCCGCAACGAGTGTTTTATCCTGATTGTGTCAATAATCATAAAACTAAAAATGCTCAATAGCCTCCGACAAAACCTGTTTGTAATGTTCCTGATCGAACCTGGGACATCATGAAGTCAAGGGCAACTAGACCGCTAGACCACAAAGGCGATAAATAAAATGAAAAATAGTGCCTCAAACAATACCTATCTGTAATATAGCTACATCATCTCGAACACATAGACTTTCAAGCAAAAAAATCCGTATCGAAATCGGTTCTTTTGTTCAAGCGTTATACACACGTCAAGCCCCAGACACACACACGTCAAACTTAGAACACTCCTTTTTTCGTCGTGGGTTAAAACATCTTTGACAATGCGCGTGTGACGATTTCACATTGATTTCGACTTTCAAGCAGCAACTAATCATTATTACTAATCAATCTATCATATTCATTTATTGATAGGGAACACTTACACAATATGCAAAGGAACAAGACATAAAAAACGTTTCTTCACGACCATATCCTTGAAGACTTTGGCAGAGGCACAACCAGGTCCACAACTATATACAACACAGATGCGATAAAATAGACATTTAAATTTGCGATTCGCTCGAAAGCATTATTTAGTATTTAGTTTCAGAGTAGGTATATATTGCGTTACCGTCCGTTAACAGTATGTTCTGAGGCAACTAATCAGAAGATAGAAAATTTCATGCTAGGGTATAGTTATGGTACTGACTGATTTTAAATTAAAATCAATTAAATACGATTCTCTGGCGTACCAATTTGAGCAATTTCACGTATCCCCGAGGGTTATTGGAAACCACTGGTCTAAACAAGTTGCTCTCGCAAGCACCTTGTGTGTAAAATAAGGCTAAGTTATACAAAATTATTGCATATTCTACTTATATGCTACTATACTATGTATATGTATGTATAATGCGCTGGATTTTGACGCGTGTGCTTTTTATACGTTGTTAGCACGAAACGAGGGCGGGCTATGCAGCTGCCGCCTATTATTTTTGCTATGCCATCAAATACAGTATTTTTCAACAATTCACGTTTTACCAGTTTAAAAGCATACGTATTTACAAAGATAAGCCAGTTCAATGATACACAAAGTTTTTGGTGGAATGTTTTCTTCATATACTTTGTTTGTAATTCGAATCAAAGGTAAAACTCAATTAATAAAAGGCATATGTATGCGTACATGGAAGCGTACACGCATGTGTAAATACGTGCGTAACCACTGGAAAAATGTTTGCGCTTCTCTAACATATAAATTTTTGTTCCGTGCTGGTCAAGAGGATCTGTTTGAAAATGAACCACCATATTAACCAGACATGGCTTCCAGCCGACTTCTTTCATTGTCCTAAATTCAAATTACCAATTCGTAGCACCCGTTTTCTATCGGTTAAAGACAAAAAAGGGAATTCGCGGCGAGAACTGAACTCTATTTCGGGAACAGCTTTTAAAAAATGTTTTGATGATTGGATTTTCGTTCGTTCAAGTATCTCTTCTGAAGGAGCAAACTTTGAAGATGACGCAACAAATTTTGATGAATAAAAACACGTTGCATTTTTATTGTACTTTTCTCGGTACTTTCTTGACAGAGTAGTACTGTGGGTTCTTTCCTTGATCAGTCATAAAATTTCATGCAATTAAGTATTATGCTTTCATCTCTGTAAATATATCGATTTTTTTTTGTATCAACGTCAGCTCTATGTCCCTCACAATTGAAATGGTTTAACGGGTGCATGTCAACTAGTTTAAGTACCAGGTGTACATAGACAGGAGTTAGGTGGGGTGACGATATCGACCGTCTTAGGGCGGTGGCCAAGGACCGCATCTGCTATGCGGACACTAAGTATCCGTTGACCCTTCTAGCTCTATGTATACCTAGTAACATATGCCCATTGCAATTTAGTTTGTAATTAATTACACCTCAATGACAGATAAGGTGTAGCGGTGTGTGTGGTACATACATGGGCATGCATAATTACTCACTGACAAGAGTAGCTTGTAAGTATAATCTTACATATGTCTGACATACCAGTATTCAATCACAAAACTTTGTCTTTTTTGTGATTCAGGAAGTCATATTCCTGCTAAAAGGTCAGATTTTCCCACAGGAATTCTGTGAATTTTTCAAGAAAATTGAAAATCAATTTCTCTTACTAAAATTTAACAGCCGTGGGAAAACATTATATTTAAATAAGCAAAGTATATGCTTGTGTAATGGGTGTTGGTCTACGGCAGTTATACAAAGAAATACATCAAGATATTGTCATAAATTAAATAAACTCCCAATATTATAAAAGCCTGCCCCCGCTGAGAATCAAAGCCGAGACGCGCGGTTGATCGGGGATATTAGTCGTGTACGTTATAAATAATTGAAATAAAAGGTATACCATCAAACAGTATAAATTGACTAAATAACTTGAAATCTGGAGTGTAGAAAAATATTTAAATGTAAAGGTCATCTCATATTTTGAAATAGATTTTCACGCCAATTCCACCTGTAGGGTAGACAGAGAGTGTCGAGAGCCATGTGAACGAGGTTAACCACGATGGCTTATTTAAAATACACCTAAAACTGTCGAAATTTTAATAAAATATATATTATCCTCAAGATTCACTACATATTTCATCCAAAAAGTTGTTCTGCCCTCTGATATTATACATTAATAAATGTCCTTGGACAAGTCACACAAATTGAATCTAACCCCAAAGTAAGTAAATTATATGCTTGTGTTATGGGTGTTAGTCAACGATACTAATACAAAGATTTACTTAGATAGATACCAGAATAAATTTAATAAATTTAATTGATATTTTGGGCTACCAAATCAAGTGAAAAACAAATGAGAAAAAGTAATAACATTCGATTTGAATATCTAGGATATTATGATCTTAATTCATAAGACATTGGCTTATCTCGTATTTCCTTTAAGAAAACTATTATCCGCTGCGATATTTGACATTAACAGAACATAGGAATCTTAAAATAAAATGCATACCTATTTATTTCGTAATCCTACTCGTATTTGTGTTACTGATATTTGTGGGCAGGGGTTACTTACCTTGTGACTTATGCACTTATTCCCTCTGCATAAAAATAATACCTTTAAGTGTGGAAAAACGTGTAATTATAGATTCAAAAGAAAATACGAGTTTGCTATTTGGAACAAGTTATCTCTGTTCACGAAGCTTGCAAGTGTAAAATACTGCATTGATATGTATGTCAATCTTTATTAGTTGCTAATTGTTCTTCGAGTAAATCAGTATTATTATTTTTCATGACATAATGACAATATTTAAGATTGTATTTGCCATGTTCGGTTTTGGAAAACGGTCTTACAGACATTTCTCTGACAGAAACTCACAACAAAAGATATTATTTAATCTAAAGATATTTAAGGCTAGAATATCAATAATCATTGCCAAGTTAAGGGCGGCAGAACAGAGACGTAATTAAATATCAATTTATTAATATTAATTTCCGGTATTTGCCCATTTTTAGTGGTCGCATTAATTATAGTCCATTGGCTATTTTATCATAAGCCAGGTCCGGGTCATCTGTCGGTGGGGAATATATTGTGAAATAACCTAGTTTTCAATACAAAATAACTGCAAAATTTCGGCAACCCACTCTCTATGTACTGACTATGTACTGATACATGGGCTATGTACCATACCCCCCTCGCGACCCCCCTCCAGCGTCCCCGTGTAGTGTTGCCTCCCCGCGAATGCTGTATCGCCTCCGGGTTTATCGATAGCTGATAGTTCAATGTGGACGCGCATAAAGTTAGCTTTAATAAACTTTGACAGGCTAATCCTTTCATATTTTGTGTACTATTGCAAACAAGATTTAAATTTTATAAGACAGCTACTTGGCCCAGTAGACGTTGTCCTGTCTTAGCCATGAATGTAGACTAACTTTATTTTTCATAACTTTCTTCTGACAGTAATTAAAATTAGAAATAATTAACACAAGTATTTCACGCTTTAAAGCGTGATTCGATATGACCAAGAATAATAGTTTCATTTTTATTATTTTCTATAGATACATAAGAAAAGAGATGTTTAACTTACTTTAAAAGCGAAAGTCATTTTAAATTAAAGTTAGAGCTTATAAAGATCGATAAAATAAGATAGAATTAAAATTTGATAGTAACAATTCCAATCAATCACTATTTTTGAACATTATTAATAACGAACATGTTTTTGGGCTTAATCTTTGTTATGTTCTTCTTTAGTGACGTTTTCCCTACTCTCAATTCAATGATTACTTAAAACAAACAAAATTAACAACAAGCTCATCTATAATATAATACCTAACATTCAAAATTTCAAACTGCAATAATTAAATTAGGTGACAGACAGCAGCTAATATCGAAATGTATCTCATACCAAATAAGCTATACAAAGTAAGCGTATATACTCGAAATAACTACTTTTCATAAAAAAGCGATTAAAATTTTTGCTATTTATATTTTGGTAAATTCTTACTTAAATACATACTTTAAATGTAAACGAAAATGATATAGGCAAAGTTTGTACAAATGGAATTTTCTGTATTAAGAAAAGAGAGGTGTGTTGTTAAATCGGATTTTGAAGTTACATGATCGTCATACAGTCTTTCAAACTGATAGTATCATAGTATCAAAATAAAAAAACAATTTCAAATGTAGATTTTAAATACAATAGTGGTAGATAGTATGTCTGATCTGGTCAACTAAAATGACGTCTATTTCAGTTATTTTACTTAATTTAGAAGAGTTGTATAATGATATACATATGCCAAATTAAAGAAAATAATTATGGAGAAGTGGAGTGGACTACAGGTAACGTCAAATGTTTGAAATAACGTAATGTTTTTCCTATGCCACGAACATCATATTACACACACATTGTAATAAATTATATTGAAACATTTCATTTTTGAAAGACGTTAATCTTATTTACATATCGGAATTACGAATCTGTGGGTAGATAAATAACAAAACTTATGTCTTATGACATGACAGTTTTGCAGAAAGCTACTTAAGGCAAGCACTACATCTACTAAATAACAGGCTCATGGTGATCCTAGGGGCAAAAAACTCTTAAATAACTCTTACACACTCTCTCTCTCTCTCTCTCTCTCTTATAAACTCTTGGTAATATTAATAGCAATATTACCAAGGGTTTAAAGTTATTTGTCTAAGTCTTGTGGAGGATTACAAATTATAAATGTCAACCCAAAACAGTGCAATCCACGTTATGAACGTTTCTCACATTAATTACTTTTATCGATAACAGTAATCATAGGCATGGGGCGGCAATCAGGTGGCAGTCAGCGTATAATCATTAAATACCCACGCGGGGTGCGATGACGCCCGCGGCACCACCTCACCCGCTCGCGCCCAATTATGAAAATACGAACAAAATACACTTAAATTTTAACGTCAAACGTGTTTCCGATTTCATCGATTAAAATATCGATATGCCAAACTAATACACTGCTCTTAACTATTATAACACATCTATATCAGTAAGTTAAGACCAGTGCACGAATTCATAAGCATATACGTTAAACAAAAACCCTTTATTCCGTCAAAAAAATGTCATGTAAAATGTTGCTAAAACAATACCATAAATCTCGTACTGTAAAAAATTATCAGATGTCATGAAGAGCCAAATTTCTCATCCTAAATGCTCTAGCTCTAACGTGTCAATGACGAAATCGGGTGTTTTTTGATATCAATAACTTCTTAAATATTCGAGCTATATAGCTAAATCTTTATCCGTCTTATTAATTAACACTGAGTAAAGTACACCAAGGTTCAACCTGGTATTATAGTCTTTATTACAATGTGATACAGACTATAATATCAACTAAATTTTATTCCCACGTTAGTCCACGTCTATGAATAAGATAGTCTATGTTTAATAAGTTTGCTACAATAATCATATCCTAATTTTTTTGTAGACCAGCTAATTCAAACTTAACTCAAAAACACGACGGAATGTTTCGTGAACAGGTAGTAAGATGCCCTATGCCTTCGGATAATCGAACTGGCAAGAGTGTTAAATAAAAAAAATATTGTAATAAGTAAATCAGTATCCAACTATGTTACCTTTGAGTTTATTTATCAGATAAACTAAATTGTTTTACCAAGATCAGGTCAATTTTGATAAAATAGAGTTTAGATTAGTTTATACTTTGACTTGGAGCACATTATTTCAAAACTACTGTCTTTATTTGCCTGACACTTCACAAGTTATTTAAAACTGAACACCCATTATCTTTAGCTTCATTTTATTCGGTCTAGGCATTCTAAGTGAATCTCAAACAAGCAAACAACCATATCTTCACATTTATACCAATTATTTGAACTTATATGGTTTCAAATTCCTACGTGCTAATTATGGTTCATGTAAATATAGATACATTAGATACCGAGGCGGATTACATCTCTTGATCGTTAATTTGAACCCAGACTAACAATAACATTTTAAACAAATAATAGTATACATGAAATTTGAGGTCTCAAAAATCTATGGGAAGGAATTAAAGTATAAATTTGTCAGCGTCGAATAAATAAAAACAAGTGTAATGCTAAACTTTTTAAAACAAAACTTCCTAGTTTGAAAATTTCGAAAAAAATAATATTTATGCACAGTCTTAATTATGCGTATCAGTAAAATCTTAATGAATTATTTAAATTTACTCGAAAATAATGAGAGTTCTCAAGTGTGTAAGATAACTAGATTATTGTTTTGTCATAGATACTTGGAATCCGAGCCGAGGTTGAAAGTATCAGACAAATGCAATATTACACGCATACAACACTAGTACTTTGTTACCCGCTACCCACTATTTTGTTTATTTCTAACACTCGTAGCTTTTCATTGTAGGTTACTCACAGCCAACATTAATAATCAATCTTAATCCAAAACTCGCTATCCAAGATTGATCCATTTTTATTTTATCGCTTGCCAATAATATATCTGTGCACAGGATAAATATGGGAAGGAGGTATATGATAGGCCGGCGGATACGCAGCTATCTAGATTGCTTGAAATCCATTAGATTGAGATACATTATTAACATTGGTCGTTAGTTAACAGTAGGCATGGCATGGAATTTTTTATATTAAATTTTTATATCACATTACATTTTTTTAGAAATGATGCCAAGGGCACCATCTTGATCTGAAACAATCGTAGTAAATAACTGATTATAATTTATTTTTTACCTTTCAATCCCTTATAAAAAAATAAAACATAATGAAAAAAAATCTAAAGAAACAAATTAATGTTGCCATTAATTGCGTTTTTACTACACTTATGTTTTTGATCCCCATTCTAATTGAATTTTATATTTATAAAAAAAATTGAGATATAAAGTCATGACATACTATATATATTTTTTTCATCTAGTCTCTGAATCCGAAGAAAGTATTTTCGCTTGCACATCCCTAGAGCCAGAAACTTTTTAGACAAGAACTTTTTGCCCTATCTCAAAGCGTAGCATAGTCTTCGAGGTTTTTCAAAATAAACGGCTTCCTTTACCATTCTGCTGGCTTGGTAGTTTCGTTCGCCCCAGTATTTTTAAAGCGGACAGCGCCCCCCTGCGGTACACGCGGGGTAAACCCCCATCACCCCTAGGCCCTAACCACCCCACACGCCCACATACAGTAATACCATAACGGGTGCGAGCTATGACGAGATTATCTACATACACATACACACGCTACTTATATACCAGGAATACATAGGTACATAAGCGATGACTTGTGTACATAGCAGCATTGATTTACCGGGCCGGACGCGGGCTGTCATCGGCGCGGAATGACGATTATAAGTAGGCAAAAATAATCGCACCAGCTCTACTAGAAATTGCAAAACAGGTTATAGGTACTGATTATAGGCTTGTTCGTACGATCAGTTAAAGGAACCTTGCAAAAAATATAATACTAGATCTTTACACGCTTAACAATAAGGTTCATTTTTATAGATTTAATTCCTCTTTTTTCCAGTACTCGGTAGAGTCAGGATGTAACGATTCATTAACAAAAGTGCTTTTATTTTGCTCGTAGAATATAACGGTTGTTTAATTGGTTTGCGTAAAGTCTTGGTCTGATTACAGTTTTATGATTTTTTAGCATAGAAAGATAAACGGGAAATCCTGATGGTAAGAAATAAACCCTTCCTACGTACAACAAAGGTAATCGCTGGCAATTCGAAGCTGTCTTCATAGTGTAAGTTTTCTTGTTACCATACCTTAGCATACCAAACCGGAACAAAGCAATGTTGTACCTAACGAAAGTTATGAATAACCCCCATTTATAGATTAATAATACTTAACCTACAAAATGCTAAAAAGGCAGCAATTATTTTTTGTTTATTTTATTGTAGCTGGCAAGGTTTTGATTGTAAAACTAGAAAGGGTTAATTATACCCAGCTGTATCTGTTGGTTTTCATTTTTTGTTAGTCCTTATCTTTAAATCATTTTATGACTAAATTATTCTTGCATTCGACTAAATAGTCGAAGTATTCTAAGATGTGTGACGTAAAAGAAATGACTGAAATTGAAATTGACTTTCCTGAGTGATTTTCTAATATTAATTCATTATTATTTGAAAACAAAAGAGCTCATCTTAAAGCTTAAATTACATGAGGACCTAGTATGTCGTACATCCAACTCAAGTACAATCGAATCTCTTAATGGAAAAGATTTCAGTTCCTACAACCTCAAAAATCTGGAACAATGTGAATAAATGTCTGGAGTTTGTGTCGTATTTTTTGACTAATTTATATATTTTTTATATATAAGAGGAGTGTGTGTGTGTTATTTTTTTGATTAGAGTGCAAACTAGCAAGTGGGTCACCTGATGGAAAGTGATAACCGCCGCCCACGGACATCCGCAACTCCAGGACTATCACAGATGCATTGCCAACCTTTAATTAATGAGTACACTCTTTTCTTGAAAGTTCCTAATTCATCTTTGTTTGGAAATTAGTAATATTGAGTGAAACTGCAAGAAACAACTTCAATTTTAATATCATGTAGTCCTAATAAACGGAAAGGCGTTATTAAGAGAAAAAATAGTCGCAGTTTTTATTTTATAGTAATTGAATTTCGTGTACGTATGATAAAAAATTGTGGTAATTTTGCTTGCTTGAAACAGCAATTATGGTGCGGATTTGTACAACTTTGTTCAGTTATGGTGCACAAGTAATCATGAAAAAATTTATGTGTTGTGTATTTCCTTGTTGCTGTCATCTTACAAAATAAGCTTAAGTAAGAAAGCCACCGCTTTACACAAGACCCTGAAATGACTTTCTATGTCGACTTGTGACTAATTAAAAAAAATATCCCGGATTTTCTAAAGCGATTATTCGCTTATCATGTTATCATAATACGAAATTAAACTTGACTGATGGCAGATGCTAAGGCCAATCCCAAAAATTAAAATAAAATACAGTACACAGCTCTGAAAGCCTCAATCGGATTTTGATAAAATTTGAACAAGATCAATCTATCAAACGGAAAAGAAATCAACGGCATGTCCAGTAAAAATTAAAATTTTACAAAAAACATTTGAAACACTCAAACTCAGCAAAACCCTTTGTAATTTGAAAAGTCTGTTAATAACTGTCTTGACCGTAATGTTTTCGTTACCTTATTGTATAGTTGGACTTTTTAATAATTCTTCTAGTATTGCCATATGAAATAGAGTATAGACGTTCAAAATACACAAGTACCAAGTAGGTCAGTGCAATTGGCACGGTAAATAGATTAGTCGTAAACTGCATTCTCGGCACTGTTAGTGTTGCCGTGATCAATGAAATCATACACTAATTACTTACATACACGTTGAGGGTACCTCCAAATCCATACATAGAAATAACTATCGTTTTACGTTTGGCATTGGTGTTTATTCTGCTACATACTTCGCAACGTAAAGTTTATTTGAAGTTATTCCTGTTTTCGCATTAGTAAATACCTGTCGTCTTGCAGGTTTTGCTGGGCGAGATTTCGTAAAGAGATAGGGACACCATTGGATATATATTCTCTACTCAATTTTCGGTAATATTATGTTGTATATTATAGAGATAATAATCTTGGTCAAATCACTTGAATTGATTAAACTACAAAGTAGGTACATGATTTTGCTTGTGTAGTGTGTTATTAAATGACACTAATATATAAAAACTAGTTTACCCGGCAGACTTTGTTTTTTAATGTAATTTTAGTAAAAAACCTGGGATGAGACACTCTTATCACTTAGGGGTATGAAAAATAGATAGTAGCCGATTCTCAAACCTATTGGGTATGCATGTAAAATTTGGTGAAAATCGGTAAAGCCGTTTCGGAGGAGTACGGGAACGAACATTGTGATAAAAAAAATATTTACGAGATCTACTGTCTTGCTACAAACCAAAATTTAAACTTTAGTTGAACACGCGTTTTATTAAACATTGTATAAAATTGCATTCTCAACCAATTACATGCTGACAGTTGACACGTCAGCTACGTATAGAATGTTGTTGATTGGACGTCAATTTTAAACAGTGTTTAGATAAACACACATCTAAATATTTTTTGGGGCAAGACGGCACGATACCAAAAGCTACATAATATGTAAAACATGATGTGCTTGTGTAAGTATAGACTTCAAAATATAATAAATTTCGATGAAATTTATGGAAATCTTCAGACTAGCGTAGGGAGTGATAAATTTGGTAGTGATCAGATCAGCAGCATTTTTTAATGACAATTCTGCTGTCAATTTACACAACCCACATTATGTTGACAAATACGTCGTGTACTGAATAATATTAGTAGGAACATCGCAATTGTCAGCGGAAAACAAAAAATACAATTTAATTAGCAATCTCGACATATTCAAGAGAAATTGGAGAGAGTTATTGTAGTTTTACTACCTTTTAATTATCCCTACTAATAACATAAACATGTATATATGATCCATTTCCACGTCAAAATATTATTACATCATCAATCATTCTGTAAAATAAATTGATGTGCTAAATATATAATTTGCATATATTGGGCATTGGATTGTATATGCGGCTGAGCAGTTTCGTTAACGCAAGAACTATTGTATAGCAGAAGAGTAATCAACAATGAATACATTTTTACCATACGCCCTTATGACGAAAAGGCGAGTCCGTATATTTTGTCTATACGTACAGTTTGTAAAGCTAGTCTCATAAATAAAGATATGGGTATATATTATATGCTATTTTTGAGTAAGAAACTTGGCTTTACAAGTCATTTGATAACTTTTTGAATGTTGCTAAAACGAGACCATATGGCTCAGACTGGCAATATTTTACATGAAATATTGATGGGATTAAAATATATACATTAAACATTTCTCAAAAAATAAAAATTAATGAGATTTTTATAAAAAAAAGTATTTTCATGCTCGTATCCTCGAAGAGGCAAAAGTAGAGGCACAACCAAGGTACCCAAGACTAGCCTAAGACAGTTACTCCCACAATGTGATAGGTGGCAAGCCTATCGCCAGCCGGGCACATATCTGATTCCGTACAATGTTATCGTTATTAGAAAATTGAAAAAAAAAAACAGTTTTTTTTGGTTACCCGAGCTGGGGATCGCAGCCGGAACCTCACGAACTTTAGTCCGACACCGGAGCGCTAGACCACAGAGGCAATTTATTTTTTAATAAATTTTACGGGGACAAAAACATGTTATAATTTACTATTTTCAATTTATAAAGACAGACGAATATTAAATTTTATAAAGTGTTAGAAGCATGGTTATTACCTAAGTGTGAATTAAGGTGAGATTCGCAAAAACCTCCGTTTAGTAGGTTGTCGACTCAGCAAGAGGTTCTAGGTAAGTCGCAGCTCAAGATGCCTGTCAGCAGAATTTTCTCGACGATCATGCTTTTCGTAACTTGTTACATTGTTAAATCAATTGTTTTCGAGTAAATTTTATTTGGAATATTAAACATTGATATCAAAATTTCAAAAATTATACACTACAATATTTCCCCATGATTTTTCCCCGTGATGATCCAGGCTCCTTTTTAGTATAGACCATCTGCCTTTTTGCCAGGCAGCTCGTAAAAGGCGAGCATAGACTTACCGTCACTAACACCGTGACATCCGAGCTCATCTTTTGCGATCTGCTTGCTAGGAAACCAGTTTCGATGGAGCTCCAAGAACCAGAGCAACATAAATGAACATTATGTAAATGAAAGCAAATATGTAAAGAATTTTGGCACTGTTAATTACACTATAACTGTTTACTGTATCAAGCACACGCTGACGTTCTCAAGACGGTAAATTAATAAATAATTGAAATGCTCGGGGGCGCCACCGCGGAGCTGCCGGTAGGAATCAAGCCGCCATGAACGCGGTAACACCGATGCTTAAGAAACGTATTCATTATCTATTATTTAATATTACTCTGTACCTTGGGTGTGTGTGATGTGGGTGATGGTGTATATATCTGTGTGCATGAATGTGCGTACGTATGAGCGTGTGTGTGTGTGAGTGTGTGTTTGTGTGTAGAATTATCTCAGTGTCAGTGTGTTCGGGTGGCAATAGGCTTGCTATTTATCACATTATTGAATTAAGGACCTACCTTCAGCTAATCGTGGGTATATGGGTGTCAATACTTATTTATCTCAGTGCTTAGTGTTCCAGTCTGGAGGTTACTCCAACATTGCCAAGCCGGCATACTTGCACAATAAGCCAAACAGCCCGACCACAGGGCAGCGACGGACCTATAGCATCTATGATGTCAATAGGCCACGACTCAACGGTCGTCTCTCACCATCAGGAGTGGCACGTGCTGCAACTTGGCACCTTATCCCATTAAACATTTCATGTCTCGTGATCCGCGGACCAGTTCATATTAAAGTAAAAGAAAAAATTTAAAAACTTTTAGTAATGAAATTGATAGTTAAATAATGAATATAAAGTACATTTTGAAAAATCGATTTGTATTCGTCATTAATATTAAAAGCATCTTCACGCCCATATCCCCGAATAGGTAGTCAGAGTCACAACCAGGCATCTACGACTAGCCGAAGACACTAAGTCCGACAATGTGATAGGTGGCAAGCCTATCGCCAACAGGGCACATATTCAATCCCGAGCAATTTTTATTTTTATTAATATTTATTGAAATTAGATTATTAATTACTGCTAGTTAAAACTAATGTCTCCAGGTTATCCTGGGTGATATTTGTGTATTTACTGACCTACCTGCCATCTCTTTAGAAGCGTACATATATTAAATGATCATTGACATAAAGACTACTGGCTTATTCTATGTTCTCTTTAAATCAGTCCAAATGTAACAAAAACCACGGGCGGGTCGTCCATATGATACGCCAAAAAATGGTAATACCTATACACTCCGCCACCTTGATTAAAGGCAAACAATTAACAATTTGCCGCCACAAATACTACTGTACTGAGTAAATGGCAACTAAGTGAAACCAAGAGATAAACGAAAAAAATAATGTACCTAGGTAACGTACTACATAAATAATACATACACATCTTGTAGGGTAGACAGAGAATATTAAGTACCAAGTGTCACGATCCTGGCAGACCTGCTTCAACTTCATCACTTATTCCATACTAAAACGCTCTTTTCAGAAATTCTTGATACTACTTTCGGATAACACCCAAGCGATTTAGTCGTGAAATGAAAACCCGGGTGAAACCTAATTTGACATTCCACAATCATATCCTTTAGGTTTCATTCGAGGGGGGTGCCAAAAGTCTCCAAAATCAGCGTAATTTTATGAATGCGAAGATAGCTAAGTCTACAAAGATCTGCGGACACGTTTGGCACTCGATACTCTCTTCCTGCTCTGTAACTCAAAAGAGACGTGGCGTGAAGGTATGCTAGTACTGTTTATTTAGATAATGGCAACAGATCAAAGTTTTTAACAAGTTAAATAACGATTCGCATGCTTTCTTTAATATTATGTAATGCGTAAGGCTAGATCGCTTATTTGCTAGGTCAGCAAAAATTAAAGGAGCTTATGCACACTCCTTTAAACAGGGGGAGCAACCTCGAAAAACCGAAGCGGGGCTTCGTATAGAAGCAACGCGAAATTCTCAAAGGTTCCTAGTTGCCGGGTATCTAGGGGAGACGCAGTTACGTCTACCCTGCTCTTTGAAGTGTGATAAACTTCCATTGAGGTCGTTACGCGGCAATACTCACTAAGGTTTTAAAGAGCTTTAAAATGCGTCTAGATGTCGCCTGTGGCGCATTGACAATGTTTGGCTTGCGATTCAACCCAGTAACTAAGGCGACATAGTTCTTATAATGTTTAACATTAGGTTTAGTATTACACAATGAAATTTGAATCCAGTGAAGGCCAACATTCTGCTCTATCATCGACAAGAGCAACATGAAGTAGGCAGTTATAAATCTATTTTAATCCTATTAACGTCTTAATAATAATGTTGTAGTTAACTTAGTTAAGGTAAGTTTGGAATAAGCGAAATTAGTTAATCGTTTTTAATGGCACACATGTTACTTGGGTAGAATTTGGCACACAATACTTATACTATGATGACATTATGTATAAGCTAATTAAAGTCTTCGGTATTTAGTATATTACCAGATATATCCCATTATAACTGGCGCTTATATGGAAATTAGTTTAAATAATGGGATAAAAAGTATCATTGGTGCTTCTTCAACGTCTAATGTATTTCTAGGTTAAAATTCATTAAAATGGTTATAGTATTATTTCATCATGTTAGTCGGGATCCCAAGTGAAGAACATACCATGGCCTGAGAGCCTGGCAGCTCGTGAGGGGCGAGCAGAGCTGAAATGGGTTATTACTAACAAAAACTCTGATGGCAGGTACTGTTCAATAAATAGTAATGGTAGGAATTCCCTGCACTGCCTAGTCCTGCCGCCATGACAGTGCACATTAGACCTAACATTCCGGTCACAAGACACCTACGCACCGGTTACGTCTATGGTTATCTCTTACCACCAGGTTCTTTAATAGTTTAATACTTTAATATTTCTACATTTTTTAAATAAAACATCACTTCTGCATGGTGATGACGTTGACTTCATACGGCCATGGGTTCGATCCCCGGGTCGAGCTATTCGGTTCGAAGGATAAGGTAGCCAGTGGGTAAACTAACTTCTGCTCGAAGCCTAAAATCCCGGCTTCAGGTTGAGAACGCACCGTTACCACCTTTTTTGTTATCATCAGGAAATCCGTCTGCTTGATTGCCTTCCAATATAAAAAAATTACATCGTCTTTTTTAAGAGTGTAAGCTCCTATGTTAAAAGTGTAACCTTCTTTTTTAAACTATTCTTTAATAAAGAGCAACAAAAATCCGCTGATGCGATGCAGCCCGGTCCGGAGTGTGCTTTGCAATTCGATATGCCCCAATACTCGTCTCCCCGTCAACAGTATGCACTATCCTTAACTCCACTGGTCGTCCAAGAGACTCGGCTCTGATTAAAGACAGGAACATGTATTTGTTTGACGAACATAGATGTATTTAATTATTGGGTGTAAATTTTATGCAAAGTTTGATAAAACATTTATCTATTTTTGTGGTTAGGCCGATGTTTTAATATTGAGTTTAAGCTGCTTTACTTAATTGTAGTAAAATCATTACATGTAAGAAATGAAATGTTATAAATTTCAGCGTCCACTTGGACACCTTTATTAACACTGAAAATGTGATATATAATTCACGTTACAAATTTCACTACGAATACTTTTTCTTATATTTGGGAGAATTTCGCTTGTCACTAAACTGTCTTCTGTCCCGGCAAACTTCGTTCCACCCGTTCAGTATGAGAAATAATGAAGTATTATTTTTCCTATTTTCCTTGAAACTTTCCAGATTTTTCTCTTCATAAGAACTATCTCCTGATAATAACTAACAAAATAAAAAATAATTAGCCAAATCAGTTCAGTCGTTCGGAAGTTATGCGATTACCAACACATTTAGCTATTCATTATTGTATTATAGATTATCTTTGCTTTCTCTTTCAAATATTGATATGACACGAAACCTACTTTAATCATCACCTGACTTATATAATTCTTATTAGGTCACCTTTTCCCCTCTTTTCTTTCTACATGTCTATCAATTATGCTTTTTCAAGTAGATGTCTCGTTTGCAACAAGTGGCTGATTATAAACACATTTCCATTCCCTATGATGGCTATGAGTTTTTTCTTTTATGCTTTTTAGCGCCTTTCCATTTAAAATCATTTCCATCCAGGTAATTTTATGTTCCGTTCCATCTTTAATAGCATATTTTTACTACGTGACAAATAAAGAAAACTCACTATACACTCTACTAAAGAACCTTTTGTAATAATCAAAATTTTAGTAACCTATTTCTACAAATGTACCTACCTAAACTGCAAGCGCATACGACAGAATTTAGTAAATTTTGAAGTTTTGAAACCAGCAGATAAAACATGCAGCAATGAAATATGAAGCCAACATGTTAAATAGATATTGACATCATAATGGCAAGGAGCCCTTTGCATAGGTAAATTATTGTCTGCAGGACAAAACAAGAAACTGAAATATCAATAGCTAGTAAGAAGTTGTGGTGGCAATAGGTCAAACAGCAGTCTGGACTCGTTCCGCATGACTACCACCTAGAATTCACATTCTTAACGTTGGCAACGGACCATTAAGATTTTTGATTTTATGGCATCTTTTATTATTAACATCAGGAGATGTATTTGTTTTCCATAACTATGACCTACTGTATAAGATAAATAAAATCACCAATACTCAAAATCAATATAATATATAGAGTATGGCTTATCTATAAGCGCCTTTATTTTTACCTATCCGGACATGCGTTTGCTTGTTTGCCTTCCAATAATAAACTTTTCCTTACTTAGAATCGCCAAGATTAAACTCAATTCCACTAATATTATAAATGCGAAGATTTTACTCTTCTACTCGATCGAAACTTGATAAAACTTTACTTAACATATTTTATATATCATAATTACCCATTTAGAACGAAATTTATGAATATTTGTTATACTTTAGTCGATGTAAATATAAAAAATAAGTCGGAAAACTTCCTTCTGAGAACTACTAAGGCGTGCGCTGCGTTCGAACTACATATTACGTATATACGAGTACGAGATTGTTTGAACGAATTTAAATATATGATCTCACTGATATAATTTATACATTTTAAAAAGATAGGATAATTTTATAAAGATTTTATACAATTTGATACGCAGATGAAGCCGCGGGTTAAGGGTAGTGTAACAGTATGTAGTATTCAGTATACGTGCTGCTTTAATAGTTAACCTCGCAGTTGCTACGGTCAAAGTCCATCCAATGTGCGAACTTCGCATTCGGATTGATTTTCAACTGCATGGCTGCATTTTATGTTTAAAAAACTTATGTTCTCTTAAATCTTATGTTTGCATTTTACTTATTTATTTTTGTGCGTACTTCTTATAACAAGTCTATATGCCTATTAAAATTAAGAGATAAAAGTTTGTTAATTTATTTAATGCTGTTTTGTCTTCTAAATATATGTAAATGACGCGTCATAATGTTTTTTCGCGATGTACTCCTAAACTACTAAACCGATTTTAATAAAATTTGCACACGGTGTGCAGTTTAAGCCAGCTTTAAAGATAGGGTCGCCGCTAGTTATATTATATTGAATCGTGAATATTACGTAACATCTGCTGTGCTTTTACTTTTTTAAATCTTTTATCGATAAAATTCAGCTTAAAAGGGCTAAGTAGAAAGTAAAACGCATTAAGTAATAAACCTTAAAGTTTATATTAAGTTACATGAACAATTGTAAGTTGTATATATTTTTATTAGTATGTTACATTGTAAGTTATTTATTTTAATTAATAAAATCGTAACTATTAATTAAGTTTTAGTGCTGATATTAATTTGAAAGTACCCTCTAATCGACCGGGCAAGAACATTCGGCAAACTTACCTTAAAGAGTAACAGCAAATACGAAGTTGAAGATACGTTTAGTGAAAATGTATTAAGATGAATTAACAAAATACATACATATCTTCACGTCAAGTCAAGTATCACTATTCTTGCAGACCTGATCATCTTTCTCCACATAAATCACTCTTTTTACAAGATAACTTTTTCTTTTCTCATGAAGAGTCGGGACGTTAAGCGTTACTAAACTAAACTAGCAACGAACTAGGGCTATTTGGAAGCGTCAAAGCATTCGTTTAAGGTAAGAAGTAGTTCAACAAAGTATTAGAACTATTAGTAAATATGTAACAAAGTCATGACATCAAGTACACAGTCAAAGATTATAGCAATAATTAATATAATAACGTAGTTTGGGGGAAAAGGTACGAATTAGTGATTGTCGAACCATCCCTAATGGTACGTAGGATTAAGAATAACTCCGGCGTCACCTACAAAAACCAACCAAGCTTGCGGCAAAGCCCCATATCCCCGTGGGCCGACGTCTGCCTTCAAGTAATTACGTCCCCTAACCCCTCACGACCCCTTACCCCCACGCTGCGACGCCGGGATAAGTAAAAACAATATTTTTACGCGTCGACCAGGGCACCAAAAGTGACAGTTATAAATTGGGAAGTAGAATTACTGATTTCTTAATGTCATGTCCTCTTGGTGATTTTGATGTGTGAATGATTAATAAGTTTGGTGACACGTCGCGTGACACGTCACGTGACACGTTAGATTGTTTTTATTTCTTGCTTATATGATGAAAATGATGTTCGACCTACTTAACAGGTACATATTTCTAAACTCGTATATAGTGATTATGTGCCTGGCTTTTATAGTATACTAGGTCTTAGTCATCGCGGCAATCAATGCCCACGTTTTACTTCCACTTTAGATATTTACCTGACAATAAAGAAACAGTCTATTGGAAACCTTAAAATCAATTTTAAGTTTAACAAAAGTAACCCTAGAACCTCCTATTTTTTGGAACTATCATCAAATGATAATAAGATTTTTAATGATTTTATTACATTAATCAATTATTATTATTAGCCTGCGGTTTTACTAGCCTGCAAATCCTTTATAAAAAGCAAAAATACGTTACTACTTGAAACAAATATTAGTAGTACTGTTATATATATTTTTTATAATGATAAAATCTAAGGATATTCCAACTGATACAAAAGAAGTGTATGCAAAATAGAAATGCTAAGAATGCAAGCACAGCGCGGGCGCACGGGTTGAATAATGGAGGCTAGATTGATGTTAAGCCTTACAACTCAATTTGCTACTGAGCTTTGTTTATCGTGTTTGCAGGAGGCTATTTAAATGTTATCAGATGATATTTTATTCAAATGGCTCCTCCTGCATTTTGATATCCTAATGCCTTAAGTTGTGTAACCAACCAATAACATGCTACAAGTGACATGATACAAGTACATGTGGCAGCATGTTATTGGCTAAAAATCAAATTTTACAGTGTTTAGTGAAACGTGTGTTCAAGGCATAGGTTCAAGGAGTGTTTAAATCTTTTTGTGTTAAGACGGAAGTTTATGTTGTGCTTTTTGCCTTATGTTGGTAGATTTCACTTAAATTATTTTATCAATTCTAACACGCCCAGTTGCAACCTACGTTAAATATTTAACTCTGAGTTGGGTCCTAACTGGGGATTTTCTTCATATTTGAAAGCTTAACTCATTATTAAATTTAACCCACGACCGTGCAAGTTGCCTTTGACTTTGATTTCAAACCATTAACATTTGATTAACCGATTTTGATAACAAGAAAAAATATGTTGCGGTAAACAAAAAGGCAAACTAAACGATAGCCATGCAGCCTTTAGACATAAATATTTGTAACTAAACTATATCCCACCGATAACCTAGAAAAAGATATAAAATAATAAAAGTTATAGATGAAAAAAGTATTGCTATTAGCTATTTTGATTCTAAAAATCGTATTTTAAACTATTTTTTTATATCTTAACCTAATAAAAATTAAATGACTTTTTAGCAATTTGAAGCTTACACTTTATATACTGTGTTACCCCGAAGCCGTCATCTGAATGTAAATGCACGAGTATGAAGTCTATTCAGCGGGTGACAGTCGACAGATGGGACACTGAATGAATATGAGCCAAGTATCAAAAAGTACAAAACCCACTAAGGTCAGTAGGTCGAATATTAGAACAGACGTGATGATTATGTCATTTTTATGAAAAAAATGTGGAAAATGAATGAGTCACTTTTTTCATAAAATGAAGGAGTTTTGCTTGAGTTTTCCTGTATGTTCAACATAGTATTGCTGTTACATTTTTAACTGAGATAGTGTTGGGCTGGCCTGTGAGTTGTGATTTATATGTTATTTCCTAGCGAAATTGTTGGTTATTCCTTAATGTTAATATAAGTGATATGTTTCCAATTTAGTTTATTTATACGTAAGCAACGTAAGGACACCACAAAAAAAAGTATCTTAACGCCCATATCCTTGAAGAGGTAGGCAGAGCTTACCCAAGACCCTGATATAACTTTCTAAGATTCTTTATGACTGATTTCGAAAAATTCAAGCAGAGCAAAATCGAGTTACTTAATCAACACACTTAAGAACTTAATAAAAATTAATGGTACACGCTAACGGCCATGCTAAAATTTAAAAATGTTTTATTTTTAAAATGGACCATTTGAAGCAAAAAATCGTTATTTTGGAATTTGTATACTATTTTTTAAGAAAAGTCGCTTTTTTTTAAAACTTTATGTAAATGTAGTTTTTGGAGTCAACTTTTATTTATTCGTGCTTAGTCAGCTAGTGACCTTTTCACAGTTCAAATTGGCAGTATTTCAATATCACTTGACGACCGCATTATCCTTGTATTACAACGACTATTGAAAGAACTTAAATTTTATAAATGATACTAGTTACTATATTATATTAGAAAAATAATTTCAAAAAGAGATGAAATGTTTTCTAGTACAGGAATATAACGACCCCATTATCTGCTAGTGAAATAAGCCTGTAATTTAGTTTTCTATCGCATTTGAAATTTTCATTTTTCGCATTTTCATATTAAGCGGTGTGGTATTATTCTCATTCCAAGTATAACGTTAGTACTCGCCATTATTGTAGTATGTATGTATGTACGTTTTGGAGACAAGTTACATAAGCGGTTAATTAATATAAGCAAGAACCAAAGAGCCATCAATTAATTATACTATTGTAATTTACAAAATGTAAACCTTAATAAGCGCAATCAATGTAACTGGTAGAGTGTGCAATAGTTTTGTTAAATTAGAACCCTTACACATAAATATCAATAATTCCTCATGTTGGTCCGGGCTCATTTGCAGAATAGACGATCTACCTTCCGACCAGGCAGCTCGTAAAAGGCAAGCACAGGCTTACCGTCACTAACACCGTGATTTCTGACTAGGTGGCAGTTTCGCAGTGTCTCCACCTGATTGGTATCACCGCCTTACCTATTCCTGTCGCCATAACGCGAGTGCTTGTCGTTGACGTGTTCCAGTTCGGAGGGTAAGGTAGCCAGTAAACTAATTTTGCTCGAGGCCTAACATCCCGGCCTCAGGTTGGCAACGCACCATTACCACCTTATGTGTCTCTAGGCAGCTTGAATTTCTCACCATCAGGATATCATAAAATAAATAAATATCTTAATATTAGGATGGGAACAACAAGGTGGTAGGAGGAAATCCGTCTGCTTGTTTGCCTTCCAATATTAACAATTAAAAAAAATATATTAGGATGGAAACGCATCAACAACGTGATAAGAGAGATGTTATAACATTAAGAAAACCCTATACCTATTATACCAGTGCAACAAAATCGTTGTTTCAATTTAATCCAAACACATAGACATGCTCGCACTATCTACGGGTTATAAATTCGGAGCTTTGGCAGTTGTGTGCTTCTTGATATGTATATGCAGTAATATACATAAACTAAGAGCCATCAAGATTACATAAGCCTACAAGATATAGGTATTACGGGTAGACGAACGTCAAACTAGGCTTAGATACGCGGGTAGTACAAGGTCGCTTGGCGCCTCAACGGTCACTTCGCGTTAACATTATATGGATGGGACAATCTTGGACACATTATGCGAGGTATGCTTTACATCGTCCGTTTCATAAAATGGTACAAGTATTAGCCTAGGTCAATATTACATAATCCTAAAATAGGTATGTACTAAATAGGTGGCTACTGTCCCATAGACAGATAAACGTTAAAATTACTTGCTCATCTTTACGTCACGTCCCTAATTTGGAAGGTAGAGAGTATCGAGTGCCAAAGATCACGATCCTTGCAAACCTGCCTCGCTTCGGCCACATTCATTACCCTTACCCAAACACGCCAGTTTCGGAGACTCTTGACACCACCCTCGAAAAAAACCAGATCGATTTGGTCATTGAATGTTAACATTTGCATTTCATATATATTCTGACAATATTTTATCTGTCATTATTTCCACATGGTCATATGCAAAGAACCACCGGATCATAACGTTTTTACCCCGTCAAAATTAGTCCTAAAAAAACTGTTTTGAGCACCCCTTTCTCTTAAATATTGCATGATAGATTAGCTTTACTTGATGTATTTTTTAAATAGTATTAAAAAATAATATTTTACTGCCACGTTAATTTTTATCAATCTCTGGAAAAGGAGGTTAAATGCTCAACTCTTATATTTTTCAAGTTGATCTATTTCTTCTTAATTTCTGAATCGAATTTCTTTTATTTAAAGAGCGCATCTCCGAGGTAGCCCTATTACTACCAAGTCAGAATCTGATGACGAAATCCGAGAGAAATCGAGAGAAACAATTTTTGTTTTCATAGATGACCTAGTTTTAGAAATAGAAGTCGATTTTTTGCAGTTTTACTGCGCTTTAATTATTAGAAACAAAATATTTTTTTATGACTCTATTTACATAAATTGAAAATATTTAAATGCTTTATATGAAAAGAAGCTGGTTTGATTTCCCTATCCCATTAGTTTTACATTACAGTATCTGAATGTAATTAATACACTAGAGTCAAAGGTTTTATAATAAAGCAAAACAAATGTTTTATTTTCCTAGTGAAAAAATGTTAAATCAGAACTTGTGTTGTATTAAAATCACTCGATTCAAATATGACATGTTGTTTATATCACCTAAGCGTAGCAGTGGACAGTAGTTACGTAAACCAGCTAATAGATAATAAAGATTAGTAGGAACAAAGACTACAGAAACAAGTTTATCTACATCAGATATTCCCAAACTATTTTGTTTCATAGGACACTATCAACATTTTGCTGGATTCGGTGTACGTGCATGGCCGTAGCTAAGAGGGGTGCATTGTGGAACCCTACCTTAAAATCGGCCGACGTAGACCCCGTCGAGTCTTCCGTGGCCCCCTTTGGGTCCACCTGGACCACTTTGGGAATTTCTGATCTAAATCTACAGAATATAGATATTAGGGGTAGACGAACGCTTAACTAGGTATAGAGAGGGTAGGCTAGTACAAGATTGCCGGGCTACTCAATGGTCACCTCGCGATAATATTATATGGATGATACATAAAGGACACATTATGTTAGATAAACGTTGCATGAGTTGTCGTATCTATCTCTTTCACTCTTTGTCATCTCTCAATCAAGAAGCTAACGATCCGAAATTGAATAAAAATATTTTGATACAAAGAGATAACCGTCTTCGAAATATGTATAAAAATAAATATGCCTGCCCGAATTACACATATTTAATCTAGCTCCAAAATAAGCAAATAATATGCTTGTGTAAGCAAATCATTTGTATGTGTACAGTAGTGTACATAGAAATATCTACCAGAATAAATTTAATTAACATCGAGATGAAAAATCTAGATAGAAGTCTATACTTCTAAATGTTAATCACACAAGTGCTTATCCCCATTGGAAATCGAACCCGAGACTCGTAGTTAGTCGATGGAATTAGACGTGGGCCTGTAACAGGACTAACAGCGCCTCATATGTGGCTTAACCACTCTCCAAACATCGATTTATTAGAAAAAAATT
>NJDC01000222.1:28640-39959 GCA_002245475.1 Calephelis virginiensis | reverse complement strand
AATCTAACTTAAAATTTTAAATAAAACATACGCGCAACACGAATGAAATACGCCTTGCGAATGGCAAGATGGCGGCGTCTTTCTCTTTGACACGCAAGTCGCGGGAGGGGACGGGACGGAGAGACGTAAGCGCGGGGACGATGAGCCGTAGGCGCGGAGACGATGAGCCGTAAGAGCGGGAATTGCAAGTTCGGAGACTGTTCTGAGGGGAGGCGATCACGTTACGATTCCGATTAGTGTGCGTTACAGTAGGGAGTTTAATACAAACCATTCTGAACGACTCGAGGCGATACGGTTACGATCCCTTTCCGATCCCATATGTGTGCTGAGACCTTTAACCGCCCAACTTATTTTATTACCTCAACACTTTTAATTGCATTTCTTCAATTCAAAAGTTCAACTGAGTACTGAGAGAAAAAATACGTAAAGTTCAATTTTATTATACATACATATCTTCACGCCAAGTCCCTTACAGGGTTGGCAGAGAGTATAGAGTGCCAGACCTCACGATCCTGACAACTTTCTTATATTTTTCTATAAATTACAAATTTCGACTATAGTTAATCTGTAGGATATGTTTGAACTTAACATATTTTTTCCTGAAAGTTAAACTAAAAAAGGTCGTTTTCACGGTCGGTCGAAACAATGGGCTCTTTTATTAAATTTGTTTGTTGTTAATTATTGTTGTTGATTTATTCAAGTCAACATCTAAAGTTATTATTATAATTTTACTTAACCTTTCCCTACTTTTCCATGCCAAGCATTCTAGAAAATAATCAACAGGTATTTCATGATCCAAGAGCAACGCATTGGTAGTTAATATGAAATTGTCACGAGAAATAGTTTCCTTGGGTCGTTTTTGTTGCATATCACATTGCATACCACACTTGATTTTAACAAGTTCAATTTCGAGTCCTTTTCTAGCACTGTCAATAGTTTAAATAATTTTTTAAGTTTAAATAAGGTTAAAAATAATAATAACCGACTATTTGGTTAATTTTTTAGTGCCACCCTTCAAGGCTATTTGTCGTACGAATTTTTTTACTGAAAATAGACCATTTAGTCCTGAAATTCTCATTCTTTAACCACTGTCGTTCTACGTACCTACTTCTCAAATTTTGCCATACTTGGAACATCAACCGGAATCTCGTCTGATATGTATGCCCAACCTTAGCATCTCTTTGATTAAATTAGTTGGCAAAAAAGGTAACATCATTGTCAAAGCTACAATTCTTTTATTGCTTAGTGGTTTGGTGACTCATACTTCATAGCTTTTTGCACACTGCCCTTGCGAAATGATAGAAGCAACCTTTGATCACAGTTTAAGGAAACACTTCTTATATTGCCTTTTTTGAAGCTGCTTCATAATCAGTCGTGTCAGTCATTTAACATTATCATGTAACTTTCTGTGGTTTTGTTGTTGAAAACAGAAATGACTGGGATTATATTCAAAACAGTAGAACTAGGACTAGCATCGGCATGTATAGTAAACTATTGTTCAAATGGTGATGGGAAACTGCGAAAAGTGCCGTCACCTAAGACCAACAAGAAAAAAGTTCGCATGACCGATTAGTCGGACGAAGCGGAATTGCAATTCCTTGCAGTACGATTAATCGAACCAACGGGAAAAATATTCACGTGGTCCGATTAGTCGGACGAAGCAGTTGGACCACATGTTCAGAGGGGTGAAATCAGCCTTATAAAGAAGTCAACACTTTCTGAATAGTTTTAATTGCAGGTTTTTCAATATCAACTCTAAATTTTGATGAATTTATATCTGGTGTTTGTGACTTTATGGAGCTGAACATGGCGTAATAGCTTTTTTTCTCTGTCTTTAATCCATATATTAGAGGAACAGTATTTGCAGCGTTGGTAGATTATTTTAATCGGCGTGTGTTTTGAAAAGTTGTACACATAGACGCACACAATTTTTTAAGGTACCACGTCCAAATTAATGTTTAATAGATGCAAATTCCTTACGATGTAAAATTAACTGTACGAGATTTAATTTATGTATATCTTTTTCTTCTTTAAGACACATTGAATACTTGTCAGATATTTCTAATTCTCTGGGACTTTTTGAAAATTACCTTGTTTTTTGTGTTTTTGTTTGTATGTTTGTATATTCCACTCTTTACTTATTTCAAATTTGGTTTGTTAACGTCACTCCCTGGGTATTTCAAAGGTCTCAAAATTTTTTTGTACTCGTAGGTACAGACTTAAAAGTTGTGGATGCAATCTTTAGCTTAATCATATTTTGACGTAAGTCTAAAGAACACGTGTTATTTTTTGATTTTATCACTTCGTTTTTATTAAATTATTTACCTAGTTACGCCCGGTTCCTATAATCCGTTAAGCGTTATCCGTATATTTGACCATTCGTTTTTATCTACTATTAACAATTAGCAATTTATAGTTCCACAAGTGTTTTTAGAAAATAACCTACGACGAGCGGTCGTGAATCTTTGTCCCTACCTGCGTTTTAATATTGCATTAAGCTTATTTATTTAATCAAATTATTTGTAATTATAATACCACCTAATTATGACATTAAGCAAAATTAAAAAATATTGTTTTAATAACAAAAAAATCATAGTTGTATTATTTAGCTCTTGTTAGGGGTTAAGTGCTATAAAAGGGACAGGTTTAGCATGGAATAAATTAAATTTACCGCCCGGAGAACCAGGTAGTATTTTTTGGATGTACATTCTAGCAACACTGACCCATAGACTAAATTGACGTAAGTGTCAATTGGCTGTCATTAGAAAGAAAATAACGAACCGAGGTTAGAATGTTTCGTTCTTAAAAGTATTTTATTTGCTGTTTTTAGTGTTCGTTTAATAGTTCGTTTAATTAAATATTCTATAGATATAGTGCCAGATACTCGTTAGTGGATTAACTATCTAAAAGGTAAGTATACGATTATACAAAGTTATTCGAGAATATTTTTGCTATGAGGCTAATTTTGAAAATGTATTAAAAGTCTTGGTTGATACAACTAGATAAGTCTTGAATGGGACGTCCCTTTCAGGGCTGCCCCTTTTGAGACCTGGATATTTAAGTAAAGTTTGGTAGAGTTCGCTTTTGAATAAATACAAAGATTTGTTTCAGATTAAATGATTGAAAGTTTTACTGAATAACATGTCTCCAAAGCAAAGATACCGAAACGATCTTCAAAAAATAGAAGAAGCCATCAAGGATATTGGATTATAAGCAGAACAACAGTATAATTGCACAAAAATCTTTATTTTAAATAGAAGTAACTTATAACACAAAGCGCAGCGCACACACGACGGCCATGACATTACATCATAGCTGCCAATATAATAAAACAAACCTATTACATTGCTACAAAAAAGGAAATCATAAAAAAAATGGCTCTGCAATATGTAGCAAGTGCTTACAATATAAGCAAGTCTCACTTATGTAGACTTGTTAAAAAAGCTAGAAAAGTGGAGGTAGACTCCCAGTACTGCCCCAATATCGGGAACCGCAGGATTTTTACTGTTGAACAGGAAATTCTGTTATCGACATATTTAAAGACCTCAGCTAATATGTTTTGGACTAACAATGTTACGATTGCGAACTCAAAGATTGTTTTTAAAAAATAATTTATTTGATTAAACTTAAATTATTTTGGAACCAAAGATCCTAAGACAACCGCGATGGTTATTGTTGGTAAAACTACTGCGCTGCTTACAAAGTGTAAAGAGCTTAAATATGTTTTCTAACAGAGCTTGTGAGGGTGCACGTGGCTATCAATATGTGAGTGTTTCACACGAAATTGTCAAAGGGCCATTATAATAATGAGGACGAAGATAGGATAAAGAGGGTCTGTTTTGTTTTATCATGAAACTAATGGTTTTTATGAAAAAATAGAGTGCTCTTTATTACCATATCTAGGGATCAGGGGAGGTTATCATATAGATGATGAAATTAGGCCACATATGGTGCAAGAATTCCATGGGAACCTAAAGTTTGAGGAGATTACACCCCCCGCCTAAGATTGGAAATTATACTCCACAAAAGAAATGAGTATTTTCCAACCCAAAATTCAAAAATAAATTATTTGAGATATAGGCTTAGTATGCCCGAAGTAAAATAAAACTAAATTAAAATTCAATAATTAGGAATTTAAGTAATAGGTTTACCCTTAAGCTCTTGATTTTATATAAATCAATAAAGATACAAAAGAACTAAAGTATTGTTAATACAATAATAATGTTCAATGGTTCCAATTTAACATAATTTTCCAAATATTTTTATAATATAGAAGTACATAAACAAATTCTTAGTAAGTAAAAATTGTAAAACAATACAAGCTAATACAAAAATTTCAAATTATAAAGTAAAAGTAATTGAATAAATGGAAACTTATTTATAATTTAAAATAAGTTGACTTGAAATTTTCAAAGTGTTAAACAAATATATATAATTATATATTTTAAAAGAGTTTCATTATTATGTTAAACAATTATAAGGTTAATACAAAAAGTTAAGCAATGATACTATGTGTATAAAAATGATTATATAATTCAAAAAGAATTTATTTAACACGCTAAACAATAATAGCTTAAACAATAGCATTATGTTTATAAAAGTGATTATATAATTCATAAAAATCCTATGCTATCATGCAAAAATATAAGTTTTTAAAGAAAAATATAAAAATTAGATTCTTATGTTTAAAAATACGATTATACAATTCAAAAGAACTCTATATATGTATATGTGTTATACATTAAAACATTCATTTTTTTTCGCAAATCTTTTATGTATTGAAATATACATAAGTTTAAATAGTATGTATGACATTAAATGTTAAAAGTAAACATTTTTTAAATTAAAAAAAAAGAAAAGGTATATAAAAGCAAATGTTTATTTTTATAGTTATTAAAATTTCTAAATATGATTTTATTTTTATTATATTTTTAAAGTTCGTCGTGAATCCTATGTGTTAACGATGCGTACTGGTGTTCAGCTTGAGTTGCATCTTTACCGCTTGGCTGCTGCTCGCCGTGTTCTTCTGCCAGGACAGCGTAATGATCGGCAATATCCTTCAGCTATTGCTTCTTATTTTATACAGCAACATCGGTATATAATATAACCGATTACAATGATTGCAACTACATATAGCAGTAAATAATTTTGTTGATTTAAATCACTGCTTTTGTATGTTACACGATCTAATTCTTCTTTTATATTAGCCATCTGCTGGGCTTCAGCTTTTAAATCATTAAGCTTGGCGTGATTAAAATTTACAGGTTTTATTTCCACTGAGGGTAAGTTATTCACTTGGGGATGACTGTAGATTTCTTCTATGATATCAATTTTTAATTCAGGGATCTTCAGCTTTGCTTCAATTTCACCTTCTCCGTGTAATTTTGTACTTTGCAAGGTAGCTAGCTATACAGTATTCTCTTAGGGTGAGTATACCAGCGCCTTCGAATAATGTAGTGGTGAAATTTTTTCTACAACCCTCTACTATACTTATAGGGTTTGTAAATAATAATAGCCACTTGTTTTTCGTTAAACGGTGAACAATTTTAAAATTTCCTTTTGCTTGACATAATATTGCAGTTTGTTGTAATTTTCTTTGTCCTGACGAAGGATGCTTGTTTCACATGTAGGATCGGCATTTTCATCATGTATGATTAGAGATTTACATACATATCTGCTGCTATCGTACTTCTTGCATAGAATCTTCTATATCTGGTTAGACCGACATACTTACTCTGCACAAGTAAGGTGTGGTAAAAGGATCGGTTGTCTTTTGCAGGAAGGGAAAGAACCTGGTACCCTACAAAAGGATCCTCGCTAACAAGGGGTATTTCTACAATAGAAACAAAACTAAAGTTTTCTATATAAGCATTAATATTGCTTATCTTGATTAAATTATGAATATTATTGAAATTTGGCCTTTCCAAGAATTTTCCGGAATCGGGAATTTTTCTCAATTCTTTTACTAAATTAATATTTTTTATTATATTAGAAGGCAATGATCCGGAGAAAGCGGATTCGATGGCGTTCATTAATTTATCCAATTTATTATTTATTAACATTAAATTAGTGATAATACATTCATACAGTTCAAACAAGATTTCTTTTTGTTTAATTAAATTAATCTCATTTCTATTTTCTTGAACTGACTTTTGTAATGTTAACATATTATAATGTATAACGCGTTCGTTATATAACACTGAATTTAATATTTTATTAAAAGATTCAATAACTGATGTAGTTATTTGAATTTATTTGTTAACTAATGTTTTAACTGTTTCGCCATTTCTTTCTACGTTTTTAATCATTTCAGAGATCTTTCTCCTATCGTCGTTGTCCATGGTTCCGAATAAACTTCTCATAACCGAACCTAATGGGTTTATAAGACCTGGTTTAGTTCTTGTAATATCATCGCTTTTCTTTGGAAGACTATCTAATTTAGACTGTATGTCTAACGATAGTTCTTATTAAGGGTTGAAGATGAATAGTTTGATTCATTGTATTCGACCTTCTTTCTATATTTTGAAATTCCGCGATAATCGGTTTTAATTTTTCATAAGCTAAAATTACACTTTCATAGTTTTTAAAGTTATTAATTTCCATGCGTTATTTGAGTTATACAGATCGCCTATTGGGTTTAGAAATAACCCGGGGATTTTCCTTATTTTCCTACTTTGCAGCTGACGATGTAGATGGCTGTTGCGCATCTGAAAGAGAACGGCTAAAGTAAGGCTTAATGTTGTCAACAGATAACGTTAACGTTTTGTTTCTTTGTATAAATAATGTTACGGTTCTGCTTGTCACCTTCATAGTTTTAAAAGGGTCTGTCCACTTTATTTGTGTTCCAGTTTTATTTTTATCGTTATACAAAACCAAGTCGTTGACTTTGTAAGTATGGGATTTTCTTTTGCTATTTACCCTGGCTAGGCTACGTTCCTTACTCTTAATATTCGTTTCGACAGCCATTTTATGTAATTTGCTTAACTTTGTAGATAGCGATTTGTAATAGAAATTAGTGGTTCTGTCTGTATTTACTTTTCTAAGGTGATCACGTGTGTCACCGTACATTAATTCAAACGGAGTGAAACCAGTCGAAGAATGTTTCGTATTATACGTCATTACTGAGACGCTGAGAGCTAAGTCCCATGGTCTCTTAGATCCTGATACTAGACATCTCATTGTGTCTTTTATTGTAGCATGGACTCTCTCAACTCCACCGTTTGACTGTGGGAATTGGCTTAAGGCTTCTGTTTTTTCTATTTGTAATAAATTACAAAGTTTTTTTATTGCTCCTGATACGAATTCAGCACCTAAATCTGAGTGGAACCGTAAAGGTATTCCAAAGTGTTGGCAATAATACAAGAGTAGTTTCGATACTTCAGTTGAAGATTTTTCTTTTAAAACATAAGCAGCTAGGAATTTCGTTAACTCGTCTAGAATTGTTAGTACATAAATTTTATGGTTTCTTTCTCCGATTTCGATGATATCTACGTTTATTCGTTCTAACGGTTTCATTACGCTAGATGTGATAATGAAGGGTTGCGTCCAGTTACGCCTGTCTATTTTATTTACTTGGCACGTTTTACACGTTCTAATATATTCTTTAATCTCTCTATTCATGTTAGGCCAAACGTACCTTAATTTGATACGTCTAATCGTTTCTTCGATTCCTTTATGAGCAGTAAATCTAGAATCGTCATAGTAAGTTATTATTTTCTGACGTTGTTCTACTGGAGGCGTCAATATTTGGCGATTTGGCGTCACAGATATTAAAAGTATACGATTTTTCATGAAATACGTAAGATAATATTTGTTTAGCTATGTCCACATTATATTTTGTTTCATGAGGTGTGGTAGCTGGTATATTTATGTAAAGAGAGTCATTTTCTATCTCTTGATCCAACTAAATAATTTTTAAATCTACTACCGTTTTTAAAAAGTTAAGGGTGTCTTCAATATCCGTATGATTTAGTCTATTAAAACAAAGAAAATAATTTTTATCTTTTGTATATGTGTCTTTAAATAACTCTACCTCGTTTAAGACGGGTATTATTCCATTAAAAGATGACCCAAAATATGTAGTAAGAGTATTCCAAGTTTCATTATTTGTACTTGTCACACGGTAAAAATAATATAACATTTTTATGACTCGTATAGAAAACTGATTGTGTGAGCTCGTTGATGTCTATTGGTTCAATAGCACCTAACAACATCTGCGTGCGAAAATCATGCATGACGTCATCCTCGGTTACGACGTTTATACATGGTCGGGATAGTGCGTCTGCGTTCTGATTATTTTTTCCTGGTTTGTATACAATTTTATAATCGTATTCTTCAAGTTCTAGTCTCCATCTAATTAATCTAGGACCTGGGTCTTTTACAGAAAAAAGCCATGTTAAGGGTTGGTGATCGGTTACTATAGTAAACTGCCTATTAAACAAATATGGCCTGAAATGTTTAATGGACCATTTAATTGCTAAAAGTTCTCGTTCTATTGACGAGTATCTCTCTTCCGTTTTATTTAAAGTACGCGATGCGTATGCAACTGGTTTATCTTCACCAAGTTTTCCTTGTGACAAAATGCTTCCAATCGCATATTGCGAAGCATCTGTTGTTAAAATAAATCCTTTATCGAAGTCAGGATATTGTAAAATAGGAACCGAAGTAAGTAAGTTTTTACAGGTCTCCATAGCCTTGTCACAGTCCTCAGTCCAAATGAATTTAGCATTTTTCTTTAAAAGTTTGGTGAGAGGTTTTGTGATATCCGAAAATTTTGGAATGAAACGTCTGTAATATCCAACTAGACCTAGGAACGCTTTAATTGACTTAGTGTTCTTTGGCTGGGGACATATCTTAACAGCTTTTATTTTATCCGGATTTGGTTTGACACCTTCGTCCGAGATAATATGTCCTAAATAGGCCTCTTCTTTTCTTAAGAACTCGCACTTATCTGGCTGTAGTTTTAGGTTATAAGTCCGTAATTTTTTTAGAACGTTTCGAAGTTTTATTTCGTGTTCTTGAAGGGATGAAGCATATATAATAATGTCATCTAAATAGACTAAACAATGATCTTCTGTAAGACCGGTAAGAACATTATCCATTACTCTCTGAAAAGTAGCTGGTGCGTTCTCTAGACCGAGTTCTCTAGTTTTCTCAATATCTTTAAAATTTAACTCTATCTGATGGAAGCCACTTTTTAAATCTAAGGTAGAAAAGTATTTACTTTTGCCTAATTTATCTAAAATATCCGTTATATTAGGTATAGGATACTTATCGGCTTTAGTCACTTCGTTTAACTTACGATAATATATTACCATTCGCACTTTTTATTTTGCCGCTTGCATCTGCCTTTTTTGGCAGTATCCATACAGGCGAATTATACGGGCTATGGCTAGGTCTTATAATTTTCTGAGCCAGTAACTCTTTAATTTGTGACTTCACTTCTTCCTTATGTACCTGAGGATATCTATAATTTTTTGTGTACACTGGCGGCGAATCTCCGGTGTCTATTTTGTGTTTTATAACGCTTGAAAAGATAAACTTGTCTCCTTCGAGGTAAAATATGTTTTTGTAGTCTTTACAAATCCTTAAAACGTTTTCACGCTCTTCCGGGTTTAAATGAGAAGTTCTAATAAGATTTGTCACACTTTGTTCTCGATTTAAACTATCGCTTTGTTTTGAGTGAAACACTAACTCTTTTATTTTGACTTGAGAGCCTTCCAATTTAGGGAATTCTAACTCTACGTCTTGAAAAGATGAGTTTATACACGATGTATAACCTATACTATTTTCCACTTTAATTAGCGACTCGGGAATCAATATTTTATTAGATTCAAGACTACATTTTTCTATAAGACAGTCACAGGTTTGAATACCTAAGATTGTTATTGGGATTATTTTTTCCGTTCGCGCCTTTATTATTATGTGATTTGCAGAGCATTTGTGTGATGCGGGTTCCGCATCCGGTAAACCTAATTTTATTTTATTGGTTTCCGTGTCAATGGACGCTTTAAATCGTTTCAAGAAATCGATACCTAGTATTCCGTCATAGGGGATATCTATGTGTACGATATAAAATTTGTGCGAAATATTATTTGTGATCGGCAAATCGATATATTCTGAGATTTCGATCTTTTGTTCTCATATACCTTTAATTTCGATTTTTTCTTTAAAAGACTTAATGTATTTTATTTGATTTAACATTTCCGGTTTAATTGTGCTTACGGCGGCATCGGTATCTACTAAAAATCTTATTAACGTGTCACCTACTTTATGGTTAATACACATCATTTTATTTTTTTCTGTTTGTAAGTTATTAATATTTAAATGTTGAGCAGATTTACTAACATATCTATTTCCTCCTCTTCGGAAGGCGACTGCTCTGTTACGTCTTCCGCGTTCGAGTTTAAAGAATTAACTTTATGTGTAACGCTAGTGTTGTTTTGTTTGTCTTTCACTAGGGTTAGGTCTAGGTTGTAACTTACGACAGTACTGGATTGTATGCCCATTCATTTTGCAATGTGTACAAAACCTAGAGTTATCCGTATTTTTTGGAACTGGTTTACGCTCTGTTTGTGTTGTTGGAACATATTTGAGGAGTCTAGTTTCAAACCCCGCTAAAATATTTTTTACTAAATGTAGGCAAAATTAAAAATAACCGCATTTTATAATATATTTGGCAAAATAAGACACTTTTCATGTTACATCCATTTTATGAGTATGGCAATACTAAAATCTGCTTTTCAATGACAAACTAGCAAAATTTAACGTAATTATTAGCAAAAATATTTTCATTTTAGAGGGTTTTGATGTGAACATTTCATTATAGCGGGAATTGCAATAAACATTACTTGTTTTAGCAGGATTTGCAGCTGAAACTTTTTTGTAAATGGATGGTATTATTCAGCTGTAATGATATTATGATGAAAGTTAAAATTAAAATGCAATTTGTATAATATGAAATCACTTATTTATTTATAATAATAACTTTACACCTGGGAGCCAATGTCCTCAAAACCAGGTTCACAAACATGTTCATCATTCTCAGAACTGACATTGATCAATCCTTGTAAATCCTCAAAGTTCTGTCTTTCTTCAATGCGCTTATAATAATCTAAAGTAGGTAAATTTCGAAACTCACCTCCGAAATGCTTGTCTCTTAACGTCGTCCATTTTAGCTTTCTTTGGTAAAATTGTATTTGGTGGTATTATTTCGGGACATATCATAGTAATTTTTTTGTTCTTTTTTGTGATTATTTTTTATGGTTAAGTTCGCTTTTGTAATTTATCTCACCTTGAACTAATATGTTATCTATTTTA
>NJDC01000222.1:16663-27308 GCA_002245475.1 Calephelis virginiensis | reverse complement strand
TTTTGGTTATGATTGCATTGAGAAAATATCGGCAGACCTTTGCTTTCATATCTGAAACAATTTAAAAGAGTAGGTAAATCACACTAAATACTTCAGTAAACTGACAATAATAATACCGTGTTTTTGTCAAAGACCTTCCCAAATTCAGCATTATCCTATCCCATCCTAGCATTATCCCGGTTACTTCCAAACATTGCACTTTGAAACCCAAGTTCTACTATAACAGTACTGCAATTGGAAAACTGATCAACCCAGATACAGCAGTCATTCAGCGGGCATGAAGCGACTGCCATCTGATTACCGCAACCTACAGGACAAACTTCATTCCGATTTGGGTTAGATCAGCTGTTTAAGTTTAGATCTGATTTCCCGTTACAACTGTTATAGATCTTCGTGACAACCGAAACCGATGGCTTAATGTGCACATCTAAGGCACGGGAGTATAAGAATGCCAACTTCTAGACTCCGCGCTGTTGTTGAGAAATTTCTATACAAAAAATCTATTAACACTTTTTGACCTGACCCGGAAATCGAAACCGAGACCTCATGTACAGCAGTCATATTTACTACAGCCGCTTCACCGATACCCATAGTCCAAAAACATACCAAATTATTGTCTTATAAATTATGACCCTTCCATTTGTCAGTTCATCTTAATTACCCACTTACTATCTTCATACATCGGTTTATCCTTCGATTAATATTAGAAGATAATTACTAAAACGGAAATCTTAATGACGCAAGAAAACATTGGTACTCCCTGAAAACGTAATACTGATGTACTAATTAGTACATACCAATCTACAAATCTAATATTATCTAATAGACTATTTTGCATAACACCATCCCACTCATTTTAAAAAGTAAATGTTTACAACTTTTTACATACCGTTTTCTTTGCTCCATGACACGTTTCCACTTTGATTTATCACATAACTTCTTCCGGGCATGTTTAGGATCACATTTTGTTATAAATTGTCTTAAATCATCCATTTTATCTAATTAAAATCTTCAAAAAACCAACAAAATTTTTTCACACTGTTGACAAAATCGCCATACTGTTTTTGGTGTCACGTGATTGGAAGAACGCGACGTGATTGGTCGATTTCGTTTTAGGGGAGTTTGAAAGAAACTGGCATTGTTTTGGCGGTGTTTGCACCAAACATGTATATTTGTCAGCTAATTTGAGAGGGTTTTAGTGGGTTTTGTTAAAATCAGACAACGCCAAATGAAAGAAGTATCGATCAAATTTCATATTCAAATGAAAAATTGTTTTTGTTGGAATAACGTTTTAGCGGGTTTTGAAACTAGACTCCTCATTTGTTGAACTTAGTATCGTTACTAGATTTATAATTAGAATTCCGATACGACGAATTTTTATTTGAGTTCAATGTTTCCGTTTTTCGATTATGTCTGTTGTAAAATTCTAACGCTCTTTCTTCTTCTAATGTGAATTTAAAAGCTTCATCGAGGTGCGCGGGCTTTTGCGATCTAATGCGATGGTAATGATGTGGTTCTAGTCCTACTAGAAAGTTGTTCATCAATAATTTATCATATTCTTTACTGAGAATGCCTGATTTGTCATTTATTATTTCAGTGTTTGACTGCAGCTTATTTCTGAAATTTTCATAATATTCCACATATCTCGCCACGGATCCTCTTTGTCTAGAGTGTTGCGATTCTAATAGGATTTCGCTAATACTTCTATTTTTACCGAACTGAGTTTGTAATTCGTTTAATAACGTATCTTAATTTTCAAAATTTTTCCTATTCGCAAAGCTAGCGGCTTTGCCTTCTAGCTGGGAAATTACTGTGGGAAGTAATAATTGTTTTTGAAAACCACCTGCGTAAAGCTGTACTTGACGACAGTGTTTTAAAAAAGTAATTAAATTATTTGTACTTTCACAAAATTTAGGTATTATACTAAATAATTGGTTTGTAGGTACCAAAGGTTCTAACCTACTATCTGTATTCTTCGTATGATGGCTGGCAGTGTCTGAAGAACCAGATTTGGGATCTTGGGGATTCAACATCTTGTTCGGTCGTAATAAAATTTTGAAAAATTATTAAGGATTAAGGTTTCCAGGAGTTGGAAAGTTCACACCCTAAAAGCACTAGAGAAATATGAAGGACTCACAGTATCAGTAGAGATGTCTTCTTCATTTCTTGCACCCTCGTTGTATTCGTCAACGTACGGCTGCTTCTCTGGCTGGGCTGCAGGCTCGGCGGCGGCATCTGGTTTCTTCGAGATATTATCGGAGATATCTCAGCGCGACGCGAATGGCTGCAGGAGGAACTTTCTGAAGGTTTGCACCGATATCCTACCGACTGCGCCAAATGTTACGATTGCGAACTCAAAGATTGTTTTTAAAAAATAATTTATTTAATTAAACTTAAATTATTTTGGAACCAAAGATCCTAAGACAACCGCGATGGTTATTGTTGGTAAGACTACTGCGCTGTTTACAAAGTGTAAAGAGCTTAAATATGTTATCTAACTGAGCTTGTGAGGGTGCACGTGGCTTCGGTAATTATCGATGTGTGAGTGTTTCACACGAAATTATCAAAGGGCCATTATAATAATGAGGACGAAGATAGGATAAAGAGGGTCTGTTTTGTTTTATCATGAAACTAATGGTTTTTATGAAAAAATTGAGTGCTCTTTATTACCATATCTGGGGATCAGGGGAGGTTATCATATAGATAATGAAATTAGGCCACATGTGGTGCAAGAGTGTTCCATGGGAACCTAAAGTTTAAGGAGATTACAACAACCGTCCAAGTCAGATAATTATCATTTCAATATGCTTCAAAATTAGGTATTGCTCCTGAAAGTGGAAAATTGACAAAATATCGACCATTGAACGATTGAAAAGGTTCCTAAAACGGCAGGATACTTTAAGTGTCAGACAGCCAGAAAATGCGTCTATAGCATAAACGACTGCTTTAAGTAAAGCCAATGTGATCAATTTTTATGTCATCTTATAAGAAGTATATTTTCAACCAAACATGATATGGAATGTCGATGAAATCGGATGTATTACGTTGTCAATGCACTAAAGGTAGTGGCTGAGACAGGACTTAAGCGTGTTGGCCAGATCAATTCTGCAGAACGTGGTACACTTGTCACTATGCTGGGATTTGCGAATGTTGCAGGCGGTAGTATTCCTCCAGTTTTTATATTTCCAAGGGAACATTTTAAATCCCTTACGCTGCAAAATGCACCTAATGGAGCCTTGGGCTTAGCTAATCAGTCTGGGTGGATAAGTGAGGATTGTTTTTTAGAATCTCTAAAGCATTTTGTACACCATGTGAAGCCTTCAAATGAAGAACCTGCATTAATTCTACTTGATAATCACAAAACACATATCACCATAAATGTTATAATCGTTTGCGCGGCAAAATAATTTGATTATGTTGACATTCCCCCCCGCCCCCTTCCATTGACCCTCCCTTCATGTCACTGTTTTTGGCCCATTTAAGACACAGTATAGAACATTAATTAATGACTGGATGGCATCTAATCCTGGTAAAGTTGTTACCACCTATAACGTTGCAGAATTTGCAAAATATGCATATTATTCTGCTTTCAATATGCAAAACATCAAGTCAGGTTTCAGAAGCACAGGTATTTTTCCATTAAATACAAATATTTTCGACTGACGATGACCTCCTGCCATCTGAACTAACTAATCGTCCCTATAAACCGGAAATATTACCAAGCAATGACATCTTGCAATCATTTAATGCAGACAGTCACGAAGAAATTCATTGTGCTGAGCCTGAGGCGCCAGTGCCAACTATGTCCGTGGATAATATTCAAATAATTAAGTTCCTGATAAACTGAATACAAGCGCAGATCCTAGTGTAACTACAACAATATCAACATCTGTTACGGAGTCGGCGTATGATAGTCTTGTGCCATCGACATCATCTGTTTTAAGTCCAGAAATAGTACGCCTTTTTCCTAAGGCACCACCCCGAAAACAGAAACGATTAAAAATAAAGTCACAATGAAAATAATTACTTCAACTCCAGAAAAGACACACTGTTGGCTGAACCTTTAACAGACTTGCTGAATTAAAAACATGCCAATTTAAATGTATCGCATTTAAAATATATATTCAAAAATTTAATATCTGAGAAAGAAAATAACAAAGTAAAACAAAATGACAATAAAGGCAACCGCAAAAAAAGGACGAAAAAGAAAAAGGCAATTAAGTAAAAAGGCACAACCAAGGTACGATTGGAAATTTCCTATGACACTAATCTGATAATTTCTAATTCAACAATTTTACAAAATCTGAGAAAGTATTCGAATATTAAGGGAAATATACAGGGAGTATATGAAAATAGCGCAGCTACTTAAACTGATGTTAGTACACGATACCAGGAATCCAATAAAAATAGAAAAAGAAAAAAACCTCCATTAGTTGCCAAGTAATAAGCATAGAAAATGTTCAATTTTTTGGTCATTTTTTGGCATAAAACTTAATGTATAAAGTAAGTGTTACTGAGTAGCTAACCTTTTATTGAAACGGTTTATTTCAATCCATTTTTGAAATAAATCAGTTTTACCTTGATGAAAGAAAATTGAAATACAGTATGCTTGGCCTTAATGTAGCCAAGCCAATGAACTGAACAGCTGCTTGTTTTTAAAGAAATGCCGCTCTAAAGGGAAGTACTCAGTCAAACGAAATAAACTAAGTACCTGTCCGAACGTGTTTTGCATCCTACCTGTCCGAACTTGCATTGGTAAATATTAGGTACTGCTTGAACCATGTCCAATAAGTGGTAAAAGATACGAAGATACCACTTTCGGCTTCTCATTGCAATTCGGTACCTCCCAATAAAGCTATCCATTAGGTCCACTCCACCCATATGGGCATTATATTCCTTTATTATATGTGGGCATGAAATTTTAATTCTAGTCTTATTTGCCTTGTCAAATCTTTCTACTTGGCCCACAGGTTCAGCTCCAACATATGAAGATAGAAAAGTTACAACTTTATTGTCCTTCCAAGTAACTGCTGTCAAATCAATACTGTCAAATTCAGTCATCTGCTCTTCATAAGTTCCACGAGGAACAGATTTCTTCATCATTGTTTTTTTGTCCGGCAGTTTGCAGTTCACTAGCCTGTTAGATTACACAGTACCTAGGCTATAGATTCCTTGTTTGGCAAGATAGGTAACTAAAGGTACAGAGGTGTAAAAATTATCAAAATAAATTATATGATTTATATGCCTTGGGACACCTCTAGCAAGCCGGACTACAACATTTCCCACTGGCCCAAAATCTGGTTCATCTGGAAGCCGTTCATTCTCTTGGCCAGTATATATTTCAAATTTATGAGCATAACCTTTCACGCTGCACATCACATATAATTGAAACCCCCACTTATGGGGCTTATTAGGTAAATACTGCTTCATGAAGTGTGCCACTTTTGTGGCACACATCTGTTCATCAATTGAGAGTTTTTGTTCCTTAGGAACTAAAGCAAATTTCTCATTTAGATGGCTAATTATAGGCCTTATCTTATGGAGCCTTTCATGTTGTGGGTGTTCCTTGGGTAAATGTTTCTCGTTATTGTTGAAATGTAGAAATCTACGAATAGTCTCAAATTGGTTGACAGTCATTATGTCCTTGATTGGTTGAAAACCTACAGTATTTGACCAGTATAGCCGTACATTGGGATATTTTATAACAGCCATGCATCAGTATCGCCATAAACTTTCTTAGCTCAGTTTCAGATAAATTTAATGGTTTAGTCACATTTTTTTGAACGGAATACAAATTAGACTCTTCCACAATCCTTTGAGCTATTTCTGATGTAATAAAATGGGAAAAAATTCTATAGGGAGTACCAGTAGTAGCCTCATCCTTCAGTTCAGGTGGGTATGTAGTGTCTCCATGAAAAGCTGTCTGGTCAGAATTCAAAACAATTTTTTTTACCTTCCATACGAGTCCTCTCATAGTTGCTCGGCGACTAGCTTGACTTGTTGAGGGGAATGGAACCTGTGGCACTTGATCATTTGCTGTAGCTTCATTTATCAATGGCGGGTCTCCTGCCATGAATGGATCATTATCGGGGTCATTATTTTCCTCTTCTAATGGTCTCTCAAGATCGTGAAGCAAATCGTCTCCATTTTCATAAAAATTCTCATTACCTTCTGTATCCGAGTCCTCAAGATCATCTTCCGAAATCTCTCCATCATTTATTAGTGCTAAATACTCTTCTATTTGCTTTTGATTCAAGTATGGCATCTGAAAACCAATAAAAGTGATAGTTAGTAACTAAACATGGACATTTTCTAGTAAATGCATATTGTTGCAGATTTACAACAACAAAATAAACAAAATTTCCGAACACACCAAAAGTTTTTTTTATAACTTATAAATTGTACTGAAAAGAAGATGAATTATTACGTAAAATAACTAATTTTGTTTGAACGTACCTTCGAAAACCAAATAATTACACTGCAAAGCAAATACACAATTTTCATCCGCTCCAAAATTACGATCGGATTTGATTTGTCAAAATCAATTTAAATTTGACAGTCGTGAAGAAAAAAAGTGTGTTACCACTCGATTAAATATATCACCATGATAGTAATAATTCTGCAACAGCATGCATTGAACTCATACTAATAATTTTATGGTCGTTTGAATGGTATGTTGCAGTTTTACTACTTTATGCATTTAAGGGTTAAGATATTTTTCTTAGCAAAATAGAATATTAAATTTTTTTCTCGTCTTTATTGTCAAGAACCTACTTTTAATAAACATTTTTTGCTTTCCGTATCGTCTAAATTTGTGTTATAAGGAACGGTGCATCAAACGTGGAGTGAATGATTGAATGGTTTGTTATCATTTCACTATATAATCTGTGGGTACAGCTTGACAAGGTACTAACTCTGGTACTATGGTACTAACTCTGGTACTAGAGAGTCTTCGGTTGGTCTTCGTTTTGTAATAAGAATGAAATTTAGTACGGTAACAAACTTTGATACCGTAACAAACCTAGACTTTTTGGTCTTGGTTTAAACCTGGTACTAGAGTGTTTTTTTGGAATAAGGCGGTAAAAAATTAAGTATGTCGACAGTGTCATTCTAAAATAAATTTACCTAATTAGAGAAACTTTAACAACATTATAGCAGAAATCCCGCAATTCATGCAAACGCTTTAGAATAATATATTTAGAGGTCCTACGACTCGAAGAATCTAAAATTGGAATTTTGTGTTTTGCAAGTTTCAGTAAATTTCTATAAGAGTGATCGTAGTAATTTGGAAACTATTCTAGCTACATCAAAAGACACCTGAACTTCTAAATTATCGGATTTACCATCCGTAACTACCAATTGCAAAGCACATGCAGCACACAAAATACCCCTTATTTTTAATCATTTTTATTTGAATTGAAAAAGTTTTCCATAACTGCTACTTGCGATACAGATGTATCTAAATTGCTCAAACACATGACGTACCCTATGATCTTCATCATCGAATTCATCATCTGAAATTTGTACTAGATCAACTATTTGTTAGTCTTCTGAATAATAGCTGCCACCTCGCAATCTTACCATTTTTTCCATATTTGCTCCATTAATTGATTTGACAACTTTTTTTTAAGAATTCACGTGTCTGACTTTCATTCACTTCAGAACTGTTAAGTTTCTTACTATTATTGGAGTGTCTTTGATTTAGATGTTGATTCCAATAAATCTGCGGTCATTAATTTATAGGGGGGCGTAATGTATGTTAGTATTTATGTTGTTCACTCGCATGTTCTAATTATTAATTATATAATTAGCGGTGACGAATGAACAAAAAGAGGTACTACTATTTACAGTTTACTTTAACTATTTACATAGATCACAATACACATTTATATATACATAACATTTACATACACACAACATTTATATCTACATCTACTATATAAAGATCTACTAAACTAATTTATATACATAAAAGCTACGTATGGTTTGCACCCGTGATGTCGTTAGTCTGCGCAAGAGAAGCGTGTGCCGATGTCAATATGTATTCTCTGACTGTTCAATGCCGTTTCGAAATGCATTGATGGAGGCGTGGCCTTAGATAACGATCTAGTGCCTACCGTACGTAACTTTAATTATGTATTGATGATCTTTATCGATAACTAATTCTATATAATTCATATTGTATTATTTATATTATTTTTCAATATAATTATAGACACGAAGCGTCTACGAAGCGTTGACATTATTTATAGGGACGCCATACCATCCAGACTTTAGGGACGATAAAAGTCGGTAAATTTCAACTTGCTAGCCACCAGCTACTACGAAACGCCAATGAAAAATCCTTTTTAGGCCAAAATCTAAATGAAAATTAATGTACGTAATGTAATTGATATTGTATCGACCAGGAATTGTGACTTCGAAGCGCGGTCCGTGACAAGCAGGTGACCGAAGTGTGATGATGGGTAATCAGTGGTCGCCATTATCGACCACCCCGCGCGTTTCCCCTTAAAATCACAGGGCTTCATACATTTGCTGGCATTTTCACCGAATTCATTATGGTACCAGCAAATTGGAAATGTTATATAGTTCGAGGACGATCGTTTTGTTCTGGACGTCGATCTATGAGGAACTGTGCGACGGTGGTTTCTTGATGCTGGGCGTGTTATGCTTTGCTCTTCACATGTGAGCTTATGTAATTCCCTTCTCAAGTACGCCACTTCTCGAGCAAGGCTGTCTAGAGTTGAGCTATGTGTACTGGTGGCTGCAACTGATGGCGAGGGAGAGACGACCTCCTGCACACGTTCTGCTAAATCAGCGAACTCATCCAGGGGTGTTAAAGGCTGCTAACACTGTTTGAATGGCGTGAGACAAGCGACTAACCCATATAGTTCCCAGAAAACGACAAGTACATTCACGCCGGCTAGACTATTGAGGTGCCGCAGGAATTACCTTACCCTATTTGAGCAAATAAATGTTATTATTATTATTATTACCCTGGGTGAATTTAGTTGCAAATGCATCCAGGTGTTTAAAGTTTATTTAATTCACCTAGGTAAATTAATCAAGGTGCATTAATTAGTGTACGACCCCGAAAGTTTGACGGTGTCCGAGTGGTTAGTTTTGAATTTCAAAATGGACTATTCTACATAACGTACATAATTCAAAAAGAAATTTTCCCAAAATGACTGATTATTAAATGTTGGAAAGTAAACTGACAAATTTATGTACAGACGAGTACAGTTACTGTCTTTATTTTTAAATTAGCAAAATAATATCACATTCTATAAATTGGCAAACGAAACAAAAGCACAAATCCTATTTTATACGACAATATATAATATATATTATTATAAAACATATTAAAATATTTGCACACCACAAGTTGGTAGAATATGTAGGAACGCTTAAATAATTTTGAAACATCTTTGTAACACTCATATTCCGCAAATAAATATTTTTTTTCTTTTCTTTTCTTTTCTTGAACATAAATTATCACAGTCAATTTTTTTAAATTAATAATTACAAATTTCATTAAATTTCCTAACCTCCTAAACGTCTTTCTCCCCAGATAACATTATTTTCCTTACACGTAAGATCTATATCTGTAGGTATAATTAAACTAACATTACACTTCAATTTCATTGGCATATGATCAGACCAGTAAGTGTCACACATAACTTCAATTCCTGTAACTGAACGCCTAGCGGCATGAGTCATGAGTATGTGATCCAGCCATGAGCAACTTCCATGTGCATCGCTTACGAAGGTACATGTGTCTGCAGGTAGCAACTAGTGTCTGAACAGATCCATTGCTGTTCAGAACAATAATCCATCATTTAATTACAAAACAGATTACAGGGATCAGCGTTATAGTCTCTTAAAACAAACACTGAACTTCACTTAAGAGTCCGTAAACTCAATAATATGATTCCTGGAGTCTGTTGGCATATACAGTCGTAGTCAACTAATTAGGGACACTCTTTGGTTAAACCGAATTGTGAATTTATTTTTTATTGTTCGACGAGTCTAAACCATATTCCATATTTCTTACATGTAAGTATAATTAGTCATTTATGTGCCCGATTATACAAACAATAACAACTTCTTAAACATTAAACCTCTTTACAGTATAGCTGACAGATTATCGTAGTGCTATTTGTTCAAATAATGCTGGCTGGCCATTTAATTAGGGACACTGAGATATTGCGTTCTATTTTCAAAATTTGAATCTCAATACTTTTTTACTTCTTCTCTTATTGTTTCGTGGTAGTTTTGGCGGCAATCCCGATATTTATTTTAAGTTTTGAAAAATATTTTGAAGAAAAATGGGTAAAAATAAAAGTTGCGATCCAAAAAAATTATCATGAAGTTTGTTGTCGAGCATGGTTGACCATACCGACGGATAGCAGAACATTTAAATTGTTCAAAAACTATGGTATACAATGCAGTGCAACATGTCAGACGCAATTACACAGATTTAAATGTGCCCAGAACAAAAAGATCGAGGAAAACAACTCAGCAAGAATATAAAATGACAACCAGGTTAGCTAAGAAAGATCCGTTTCTAGGCTCTATTTTAATTAAACACGAAGTGTTTGGGACAGACGAAAGAGCTGGTGTCTCAGCGAGGACCGTTCGACGA
>NJDC01000222.1:0-15455 GCA_002245475.1 Calephelis virginiensis | reverse complement strand
TATTTCAGTGGACTGTATAATATAATTTTATTGGTCGCTTGTTGTAAGATGTTAATTCACTGGTGAACAAATCGCTGCGCGGTAGCCGGTGTAGTCTTGTTTCTTTAAATTTATGATGTCGCTCCTGCGTTGTTCGAGCTATAGACGGAGACTGGTTTCTCGGCTCGGACGATTGCCCGCTCGCCGGCGCAGGCGCCCTCGGCAGGCACATTTAGAAGGCCCCACCGTTGTTAGGCGCACAATGACCCAACATTACCTATAATATAATTTGGTTTTTTTCTTAAATTTTATTTAACTTTGATTATATTTCTATTTTGATTAGTTAGATAAACGCTTTTTAATTATATTTAAAAATATAATTTAGTAGTCAACTATTAGGTAATTCGTATTTTAGAATGTAATAATGTTAGTACCAATAAATTGCAATATACAATAAAGATTTATATCGTATCACAAAACAACAATCACAAAAATATTAATCACATAAGTATCTATGTATGGTATTTCATACAGATTCAGAGAAAGCAACAAATCTTTATAAATTTAACACCCTTTTATGAAATAACACATTGGATGTCAGAACATCTCTACAAGCTACCAAACTAAAAATTTTACTAATGTACCACAGAGCACTAGTCATGTCTATAAAAATACATTTAGAATGCAAAATAAATGTTTTTGTATTTATGTAAAAAATTTAATTCTTTTAATTAAACAATCCCATAGAGCCCTCCCTTTCATCAGCTTTTCTTGGCTGCTGGGATAAGCAAGGCTAGGTTACTGTGCTCCATCATCACCAACATCATGTTCAACCATGTGTAGTGGTGGTGGAATACCAGCTTTCAAAGCAATATTGTGTAAGACACAACATGCAAACACGATTTTACTGGCAACATAAAGATGGTAATGAAGGGTTCGATGTTTGATCAAACGCCTCCAACGAGCTTTGAGCAAACCAAAACAACGTTCGATTCCGTGCTTGAACATGACGGGTACTATAAACTATAAACATGACCGGTATCCAGAATCACCTAAAAATGTTACACATTATTCATAAGTCGTTGCTTACAAATAATAAATATCCGAGAAATATAAATCATTTAAGTACATAGTAACTATGTTTGTTCACTGTTTTGATGAAGTTCACGCATGAAATTTTCTACTTGACTGGCTGCCCGTTAAAAAGAGTCATGTGGTGCTCCTCCATATTTTTAATTTACATTCAAAATTTTTAAATTATGGTCAAAAATCTGTAAATATATTAGGTACATGTATAATGGAATCTAACCAATTTTTAAATTTTAATTAAAAGTAATTCTTACGCTGTAAAACTTACCATCTGAACATTTAGAGAATGGTATCCCTTTCTATTAAAATACAAATGGTCATCATCGTCAGGTTTGACAATGGCTATATGAGTGCAGTCAATACAACCAAAAACACCGGGCAGATTAAATTTTCTTTGGAACCTAGTATAAAGTGTGTTACTTATATCATTAATCTTAAAATGTTATTTACTCTTGTGTAATCCTTGACCTCTCCTGTTGAGATTGAGGAAATTCAATATTCCTTAACATATAAGTACTATTGAGTGCCTCTACAACTTGTCTGATACAGCGACTTGCTGTTCGCTGTGGCAAATAGTGTGCGACACCCACAATCCTTTGGTATGACCCAGTAGCTTAAAATTTTAGCGTGCATAGCACCTAAAACTGATAACAATACACAGTTCTTATAACCTCACAATCAAATCCATAAAAATGTATGTAATAACTAAAGTTATTAGAATGTAAATTTACCTTCACTTTCAAAGTAATCCCTTTGGTTCCTCGCAAGGAAGTATATGCAACTTGTCTGATACAGACACGTACTTTGTCACGACAAAGCTCTACAAAAGTAGCTTTATTGAGTCTTCGATGCTTCTTGAGCCATATTATTTCATTATGGACAGGCCACAATAGTCTTAGTTTATGCTTTATACAAAATAATGGTTTTTCTTTACAACAAACAATCACATAAACAGACTTTCACTTCCACACAGCTGTCAGCTGATCAAAATATTCGCCATTTTGTAGCGATAACTTCAAGTGTTTGGCGTTCTTTCTATTGTCGTTCGCTTCTAGTAGAATTCGTTTGTCAAACCGGCCACATGGCTACGGTTAACGATAAAATGAATGAAGTATTCTGACGTAAAGTAAAATCATTTAGACTACAATAACATTTGGCTACCTATTAAAATTTCTATTCGTCGGATCAAATTACATATCGTATTCTTATGGCAATCTCATACATTGGGAGTTCTATTCTATTCCATTTCAATAGCGTTTGTGCCATTTGTCTAAAAGTCCAGTCCAAACACTGGAATAGATCAGGTTCACCGACCCCTAAGAAGGCGACGACAGTTTTATCGACTAAAAAACTTATGGTGTCAATTTTTTGGAATGCAACAAGGGTTATTTTAATCGGTTATTTAACTAAAGCCGAAACAGTAAATTCTACATACTATTGTAACCTCCTGAGACAATGATGAGAAAAAATTAAGGGAAATCACCCAGGACTGATTCGTAAAACAATTTTGTTTCACAAGGACAATGCTTGTTTCCACACCTTCGCAGAGTCAATGGCTGAAATTCATAAGGCTAGGAAGTGGCTAGGAAGTATTGCCCCATCCTCCTAACTCGCCAGAGTTAGCTCCATCAGACTATCATCACCTACTTCAAAATGTAAAAAATACATTTAGGTGGATTGAATTTTTTATCAAATGAGCAGGTGATAGCTGCGGTAGACATATATTTTCAGGACCTCGAGAAATCCAATTTTTTTTAAGGTATAAATAAGTTACAGGAAAGATGGAGGAAGCACATTGCACTCAACGGGGATTATGTTGAAAAATAAAATTATTTATTTTATTTAGGCAATTATGTATTTCTCAGTCTGTAAAAATACTGGATAGACAAGGTGTCAGTCCAAAGTTATAAGTGGCCAGTAAAACCCTTTTCATCGCACACTGTTTCCCGGAATTACAAGTATGTATGTCATTTACAGTAACAATTTTGTGTTAGATGGTAACAATTTTGTTTTGTGATAATTCAACAAAATTGACATGTTCTTAATATCGTCCCCTTTCACGAGCCAAATTTCGTCCCAGGGACGGTATTTAGGTCACTTCATCTAACGGTAGGCATATTTTATTTTTAGGTGCCGAAGAGAAAGCTATGGCATCCTGTAGCAACGAAAAAAAGCCGTTGAAGCTGTCCTAACTAAAGAAAAGGATTATAAAAATGCAGTTAAGATACTTAATATTCCAAGAGCTACTTTAAAAGATTTTGTCAAATAGCCTTATAATTCCATAGCAGAAATAATTTCTGGTAAAATGAGAAGAAAACCGGGTTTTCCTGTTGAATAAGTAAACCATTGCTTTCAAATGGAAAGGAATTACTATGGTATCACCGCCTCGGATTTAAGACGTATGGCTTTTCCAATGGCGATTAGAAATAATATTTCACATTTTTGGGTGAAGTTATTTTTGGCTCGTCATTCTAACTTGACTTTTCGCAAGAATTGTTATCGCGAACTCGCGTACAAGGATTTACTGCCGAAAATGTCAAAACCTTTTTTGATATACTGAAATCCGAATTACAAAATATTGATTTAATAAAATATTTAACTTGGATAAAACAGGGATCAGCATCGTTCAGCATAAAACAAGAAAAATCCTGAGGCTGATAGGTAAGAAAGCAACTCACAAATTATCGTTTGCTGAAAGAGGAGGCTAAATAACAATGGTGACATGTAAGTCAGCTTCTGGTAATATCATTCCTCGATTAATGAATTTTCCATGGAAAAATATGAAAGCTGAACTACTTGACCTTGGAGAAATATTTTGGAAAACTTATGCAAGAGCATGTAAAATTGGTACGACTGTAAATGGCTTTAGAGAAACAAATATTACCACTAAACGAAAATATTTTCATTCACTCGCCCAATGCTCTTGTTTACTTTAGAAACTCACAAGTTTGAGGTTAAGAACACCAACAGCATCATCGAGGTTAAGCAACCCTTTCTCCCAATTTGTAGTTCCAGCTGATATACATAAATACAAACAACTTTACCGCATAAACAAGAAATAATAGATGCAGAAAAGAAAAAAAGGAAAAAGAAGAAATAAAAGCAAGAAAGACAACGGTTAGAAACTTAAAGAGGAAAACGCCAGGAAGCAGCAAAAAGCAAACCAAGAAGCGACGTAAGAGTCAATCTTCTGATAATGACCCAATTTGAGTTTCTACTGACGAAGAAGATAGTGATGATAATGACGCAGAATGCCCAGCATGTAAAAAAAGATTTTCTTAAAATACAAAGGGATAAGATGCACAAAATGTTTTGATCGGATGCATAAGGATTGTGTTGAAAATTCAGGAGTAAATTTTATATGAGCAATCAGTTTTGAGAATTAAAATTACTTAAACTATACCAGATGTCGAACCGCCACTTCAATCACCACCATCATACCAACAAATCAGTTCGCCGTCACAGTTAGTTCCTTCGCCATCACAGACAGACCCAAACCAGAGAAAAAAAGGGAAAAAAACACTAAGCCTTGACACAGATGAGGCTCAAAATAAAATATCTCAGACTTTAGACACTTTGAACCAAGTGTTAAAAAAAAAGAACTCATACAAATGAAAAGAATGAAGACGAGTGTGATCTTTATGCGAACCTCTTAGCTAATAGATTACGAAAATATCCCAAGTCAATGCGGGGAAGAATTATGTACCAAATAGATGGGTTACTTTTGCAAAATCCTTATCCAACCATCGACCATCAAGTTGAACGACCATCAAGTGTCTTCTCAAATCGTTCATCGGTAATGTCATCGCAATCACAGTATTCAGATTACCAAATCACATCAAACCCACCGATTCAACAATCTCAACGTTTTTATATCCAACCAACGGTACAGTCTGACACACCAGTAGAGATCAGTATCCCAGAAATGAGCCAAGAAATTTATGACATTTCAGCTTCACCACGCCATGTGATGCTACAAACTTCATTAACACAATATGTCTTGCCACCAAGAGTACTCTCCAGATGCCCGGAAAGAAGTGTTACACCTCAAAACCAAATGAATGTGATTGAAAGAGCCTACTGGGATGCTAGACAGAATTGAATTCTATATTTTATTTGTTTAGACTGTTTCATTTTATTAGTGATTTCCTGCGCAGTGTAGTTTTGATTATACCTACTTATCATTTGTATAATTTAATATAATAAAACATAATTTTAAAATACTGTATTACTCGCCTTAATTTGGTCCTTAAGAACAGAGTTGATAGCTTGACATACTTCAGGAATAATTTGCGAAATGGCTGATATAGAAACCTTTAATAAGTAGTGGAGACTTTTATAACTATCGCCCGTTGCTAACTATCGTAATATTAATGCCAAACGTATCTTTGCTGGTATGTGCATTCGCAGTCTGGTTTGCTGTTTTCTGTTTCAATCATAGGTCCAGTGAGCGCGCGCGCGGCGCGTGGAGTGGTTGCGTGCAGTGCATACGCTACGTTTGTTGCGAAAGTTATTCAATAATATCGATCGGCATAATGACTGAGTCGTCTTCGGGAGACCGAGACGTAAATCTATGGACTAATCTTAGTGGTGATAACGTTGATGTTACGGCAGAAGTGTATTATCCGGAGAGTAGTGAAATGGAAGGAAGTGCAGGGAGTATTATATTAGGAGAGGGTACTCGAAGTAACAAAAGATTGATAATGTCAGAAGATGAAGATGAGGAAGGGTTTACTACAATAGAGAGAAAAAGACAGCGAAAGAAGATCCGTTCATCCCCTAGGGCGCAGAAACAACAGAATAATGATGAGTTTAAACAAAGTGGGGACCATACATACGTGGAGGTGGGGATAAGCTCTAAAGAAATCTTGCCTAAACAAATAGGGATGGCAAAAATATTAAATGAAGAAAAGCTAAGTGGGGCATTGAAAGTAAAATTTAAAAGTCCTTACAAAGTAATCTTAACCGTTTCAAATAAACAAGAGGCTATGAAGATTTTAAAATGTGACAACTTTAGAATTAGAGGATGGATGTGTAGGATAATTGGAGAGGTGAGTCAGAGCTATGGATTTATAAAAGAAGTAGACTTAGACTTAGAAGAGGAAATGTTAAAAGATATTATACAAAGTGAAACGGAAGTTATCAGCGTAAAACGAATAAACAAAAAAAATGATAAAGGAACGTAGAAGAAAAGTGAGCTTGTTCGAGTTTTTTTTAGAGGATCCACTTTACCCTCATATATATCAGTATATGGGTTACGGATGAAGGTGGAACCATATATTTTCCCGGTTACACAATGTTCCAAGTGTTAGAAATATGGTCACTATCGTAACTTTTGCCCACTTAAAGTACAGCTTTGCCCAAAATGTGGAGGAGAACATGACAACTGTACAATTAGTAATTTTAAGTGTGTAAACTGTAAAGGCGATCATATGTCACTTCTTAAAAGCGTATGTCCGTCTTTTCATAAAGAAAAACATATAAGAGAAATTATGTCAAAAGATCGTTGTTCCTACAAGGTGGCTTTGAATAAACTTACTACAGAAAAGTATTTGCTTCCTCATAGTATCGTAGAAACGCCGTCTGAAGTAGAAGCTATAGTAAGAACCAGAAAATCTTACGCGGACGTACTTCAAAGGTCTGGCGATGAGCAATGGGAGTATTCATCGGGCTCTATTGAAGGAATGGAAACTGTGGGAATAAGTGAGACACCTATACAGAAAAGTAAATCAAGAAATAGGCGAGCCTCCCGGAAAAACAAAACGGAACGGAAGACAAAAAGTAAGGCAGAGGAAAAAGATATGGAATCCATAATAAACATGACTGAAAAGGAGGAAAAGAAAGAAAAAGGAGGATTCCATAAAAAAAATATTGTTGCTAAAACAAATTATTCTGTCTGATAATAATTTAGAGAAGAAATTTTCTATGATTATTACATTCCTGTGGACTGAAATTAAAACGTATTTTCAGAGATTCATAAACTCAGAAGTCATTTTTAACATGCTACTTAATAATGGATAAGTATGGCTACGCAATTGGAAATGGAGAAGTGCGCATGCTGCAGTGGAACTCAAATAGTTTATATCCAAAGTTATTAGAGTTAGAACTTTTATTGCAGAGAGAAAATATTAATATTGCATTTATTAGTGAAACCACCATAAGTATGATAGCCACCATCAGACAAGATCATTAATTTGAAAAATTATAATATTATTAGAAAGGATAGGAATGATTCCTATGGAGGTCTGTGTGTCCTATATCATCACACAGTTAAAGTATGTCAAGAAAGGTTAATATTACAAAATGAGAAAATAGAGATAATATTTATTAAGATTTGAAATGTGCGTGGTTTAAAATCAGTTCTATCTATTTATTGTCCTCCATCTATTTCCACAGTGCAATCAGATTGGGATTACATTTTTAGTAAATGCGATTCTGAAACTTTAATTATCGGAGATTTCAATGCCCATCATCATCTCTGGTCCTATAAAAATGACAGGAGAGGAGAAATGATTTACAATTCAGCACTCAATTATAAATTTGTATGTTTAAATGATGGTTCTTTTACTAGGCTAAAAAATCATAATGGAAATTTACAAAAATCATCTCCGGACATATCCTTTGTATCAGAGGATATAGCCATTAAAATTAGTTGGGAGATCACAAACGAGACGCTAGGGAGTGATCATATTTGTATTAAACTAAAATTCGGATTTGAGAAGTGCAGAAAGAGTATTGTAAAGAGAAACTTTAAGCAGGCTAATAGGAGCAACTATAAAAAAGTATCAAAACAAGTATTTTCAGACAGTGACTTTAACGAATTAAATGTAGAAAAGTTTTATACTAAATTTATAGATAATTTAAACTCTATTGCTAAACAAACTATTCCATGGATTAAATGCAGTCAAGATCCTCAATCGAAGTTTCAGCCTAAGCCGTATTGGACTCCCCAGTTATCTAAGGCTGTTGCCGAAAGAAGGTTAGCACTTTCCAAATGTAGACGCAAACCAACTCCAGATAATTACAAAGAGTTGCAGGACAAAATATGTATTGCCCGTAAATTGATTAAGGTAGAGCGTCGTAAAGCTTGGTGTCAATTTTGCATCAACATAGACGAAGAGACATCAGCAGCTAACATGTGGAAGAAGATGAAATGGATGAAAGGGGGTGGTGCCTCTGGGAGAGTTGCTTGTAATAATTTATGTCACCTGATACGGTATCGGAACGCCCATTGAAACTAAATGCAAATAGCCCTAATAGTCATCTAGAAAAGAGAATTACTCTCTCAGAGTTAGACAACTGCTTAAAGCGCAAAGATACTGCGACTGGGGAAGATAACGTGTCTTACTCTATGATATTTAACTTGGCAACATCTGGTAAGGTATATTTATTACATATATATATAACCTTATTTTGAATACAGGTGTGGTACCATAACAGTGGCGCAATATCAAAATTATCCATATTTTAAAACCGGGTAGAGATCCTAGTGTTTTGTCTTCTCTACGTACGTAATATCTTTGTTGAGTTGCCCATGTAAAATTTTTCATTTAATCCTTAATAATAGAATAGAGTGGTATATAGAGAGTAAACAATTATTCTCGGTCCACACCGTTGGCTTTAGACGTTCTCAATCTTCTTTGGATAGTCTTACAAAATTTGTGTCGAATATCCAGTTAGGGTTTTCAAATAATATGTCTACAATTGCGTGTTTTGTTGATGTTGACAACGCCTACAATAATGTTAATATACAAGCTGTTATCAATGCCCTAAGTGACATAATAACATCTAGTACTAAAATTTGTGCATACCTTTGGAATTATTAATGTAATAGATATTTACATATTCTAAATGAGAAAGGTGAAGTTGTAATCAGGCAAGCTAGCCAGGGCTTAGCTCAAGGTGACCCGTTGTCACATTTACTCTTTAATGTTGTAACAATGTCAACGTGTAAAACATTAAGTAACATTGAATGTTCTCAATATGCGGATGATTTTCCTTTTATATCATACCTTTCATAATACTGAGAAAGGTTTGAATAATGCAAAGGTCAAATTAGGTGACGCTATTATTGATTTGAAACTAAAGTTGGAAAATATTGGCCTATCTCTATCAGAATCAAAAAGTTCAATTTGTCTGTTTAGTAACAAAAGAAAATTTAATAGCACCAATATAAGTGTAGATGGGATTAAAATGAATATAGTCAAAAAAGTTAAATATTTGGGTTTATGGTTAGACTCTAAACTGAGATGGGGGGGAGTACATATTAACGAGATGTGTAAAAAAATGTATAAGAATGTAAACATTTTGAAAGTTCTGGCTGGAAGTTCATGGGGTGTTCATCCTAAACATATTCGTAGGCTGTACATTTCTTTAATTAGGAGTAAAATAGATTATGGCAGTTTTTTGTTCGGCAATTGTGCCCACAGTCATTCAAAAAAACTTGATATTTTACAAAATGAGAGTTTGTGGTTCATTTTTAAGAACTACTCCGATCCATGTCATGGAAAATGAACTATGTCTCCCATCATAGAACATAAGAAGACAATGGTTAGGAGGTAAATACTAGATTAAATTGTTAGCTAAGCCTAGTGGTAAAGTTATAATTAATGTAGTTGAAAATATTTTACGTAAATGTGAAGGAATTTATTGGCAAAAAAAAAGAAACCCATTTTGACTGAAATTGCTAAAACATATAAGCAAGAAAACGTAGAAAGTAATAGTATATTAGATATATATTCTTTTGATTCTTGGATAACAAATGTTGATTTAAGTAGACATATAAATATTGATGTCGAAGGGTTGGTTGGTCCTAAACGTAAGTTAAACTCTGTAACAATGTGTGATTTGGTTACGTCAATTATTGCACAAACATATTGTTCGTATTATTTAATTTTTACCGATGGTTCTAAAACTACAAGTGAAGCTGGTGCCGCTTTCTTTGATCCTCAATCAAACACTGGAATGAAATTTAAATTGAGAGCAGATTGTTCAATAATGAGGGCAGAACTCATTGCAGTAGTTAAGGCTTTATCGTATGTGATGACATTTCCCTGTGATAGAGTTGTAGTTCTTTGTGACTCCAAGAGTGCACTCAAACATATACTTAAATGCATATCGCATAAAACTGGGATGCCAATAGCATATGAGGCTATCAAATTAATATTACAGTTGAGAACTACTAAACAAATCAAGCTTCAATGGATTCCTTCACATGTAGGAGTACAAGCAAATGAAGTAGTAGATAAGTTAGCTAGTACAGCAGCTGTTGATGGTGTTGAGCTAGATCTGAAACCTTATGCTGCTGAGCTGTTATGCGAAGTAAGATCCAGATGTCTACAACTTTGGAGCGAAACTTTTAAAAATATCTCAGCAGATAAAGGGATATGGTTTAACACAATCCAAGCTGGGATAAGGAAAACACCATGGTTTGATGATGCTGGCCTTTCTCGGGATATAATTGTACTTGCGTTGAGGTTGCGGTGTGGTCATATGCCTCTTAATAATTTTTATTATATAGTGCGTCACAAGCCGACACCACTTTGTGAAGTTTGTTAAAGAAGATCTAATTCACTTATTGTTTGAATGTGACCTCACGGTACCATTTCGAACTCAACTAGGGATCAATTTTGATTCTTTAAACATCGGGATTATAAATACAGTCCTCAGCTCTCCGAGATCGGACCAAGCCAAATCCCTGTACAGGTATGCTCAGCGGTGTCTTTCAGCAAGAGCTGAGAGACACGGCTGATCATATTTTGTTTATAAATTGCATTTGTATTCCCCAATGAGGCCGGCATGGTCACCATGAGTGAACTAAGGCCTCAAAAAAAAATAAGATTTAAAAAAAATCATAGGTCCAATTTTATATAACATGATATCAAAAATTAGAAGACGACATTCTGCAAAAGTAGAAAACTCGCCACCATCTTCGGAAGTCAACTCCATAAAAAAAGTATTTATGCTGTTTCTGTAACAAAAATAGAGGTAGGTAAGATTATTCATCATTCATATCGTAGAAGTATACTATGCGAATCAAATAGGAACAGATTTCTCGGCCATATTGAATGTATTCCATTCGCGCTATTTTGAACGCAAATTTAAAAATGGAACAGGTATATTCAGGCGAATGGAACATATTCAATATGGCCGAGAAATTTGTTCTTATTTGATTCGCATGGTATGCACTTATACGAAGTTATAGTGAGTACTTACGTCGTTCGATTCTAAAGAATTTTTTTCATCCACCATCTTCTTTTGCGATAGCGCCTATTTTTTATTAGGGTTCTTTTTAAAACGTTTTTTTAATTCATTACACTAAGCAGACATACAGCTGTAGCCGCAACAACCTCAAAGTCAGCCATGATTGCCAGTTGCCCGGTAAAGAAGTGAGGGTTGAGTGTAAACAACACGCACTCGCGTCGACGCTGCCGCGGCAATATTTCCGGCAGCGCGAGTAGCATGAGCAGCGGCTGAGTGTAAACGAGGTAATAGGTATATCGTATCGATGAAAAGGCGTTTTGAAGTGAATTATATCTATTTTAACACAAAATGCAACAATAGAACACACTTTTCACTCGACGAGCCGCGCGCGCAGTATATTTCTGCCCCGGGAACCGGTTCCTGAAAGTGCGATATCGCGCTTGCGATGACGACTGCCGCTATGCATTCAAAATTTATCTAATAACAAACTAGATATGTTTGTCCGTTAAAAACTTTTATTTATATGCTTTTTTGTAATTTTTCTTATATTTAAAATGATAATTATTGTTGTTATTTTATAAATTGTATTTATACAGTAGGCACACTACACATCGACTCACGATAAAGTTCAATTCAGCTCGTACAAGTGCTCCATACCACACGAGATATTCACCTAAGTATTCCCGCTCTCTTTTAACGCATTACTCTGTCGCTATCTAGCGTAGAGTGACGTGACACATATGGTGCTAGAGTTGTCGGCTCGCGGCAGCGCTGCTACCTATTATTACAATATTCATCGTCTATCTATCTGGTATCTATTTAAGTATTTCTATGTATTATTATCGTTGACTAAAAGCCATAACATAAGCATTTAATTTGCTTACTTTGGGGTTGGGATATTGCAATAAATATGAGTCTCTCGTGTATTTTAATTAAAAAAAAAGAAAACAAACCTTTAGTCTTAAGGCACATAATAATAAGTAGTTAAGTACTTTAAGCTACTTTTATTTGTGAACATCACGATAATATAAAACATATAAGTAGGTAAATTTTACTCATTGAAATAAAAATAAGCTCTTAAGTACATAGCTATGTACATAGGTACTCTTTTTTATTTTATTTACAATACAATAAGTCGAGACTAATGTATACACATTCAGTCATTAATGTATACAATACACAGATAATAATAACTAATGATTAGTCTACGCTTAGAATCACTCGTATGAGCCACCGCTAACGGTGGCTCAGTTACGAGAATTGCTAACAAAAAATATGCTTACTTTTTTGTTTGTTTGCACACACATAGACTGTAGAAAACAGCTAAATAAAAAGTAAATAATTTAGATTACAACACAGTTCTGATCGCGGGGTACGATGTCAGTACAAGTTACAGAATAGTTAAAGTTCATATTCATTATTCCAATATTGATGTGCTGGAGTACAATATTAATTTACATGTGCATTCATTTATTAAAATGAGCAATTTGTTTCTTCTCTTCTCTAAAATCCCAATTATTGAATCTTATAGTTGCAAACATTCTAAATCTATCAAATAACTTCGATATATCAAATGTTTTGCAAAGCAAGAGCAGGTAAAATTGAATTCTTTACTTTTTAATAGATCGTAAAATTTGCTCTCCGGCCGTTCCATCAGAGTAGATTTAAATTTTTCCAAGAAAGTGGTTTCTAAGTTTTTGATGTAATTATTAAAAGTATCTATTAGGTGGTACTTTTAACCTACCGTAAAAAGTAAAAGTTTTTTTTTTTAAAAAAGAACTGTTTTTATTGTATGCTTCAAAATGGTAAAGTATTGTTTAGGTCTGGTATTTTTTAATTGACGGGCAAGTTTTGGGCAGCTGTGTGTTTTTGTACACTTACAAAGTAGATATTCTGAAAGATAATTTAAAGCGTTTTCTGTGAAAAAATCAAAACGGTAATCGATAAATGTATCGCCATTTAGAGCCACCAAATATGACTATATTTTAGCTGTCTGACTTGGCCGTTTATGAAAAGTGGTTCCTTTATGAAGTAATATGATTTTTCTGTCGTTTTTTTTTTAATGTCATTGGCATATTTATCGAAATGAGAGCATTGATCAGAGATTATAGCGCAGACGTCTATTCCAATGTCAAAAAGTTTTAAAAGTTTCTAATTCTAAATATTTATAATACTTTGCATTAGCCAGGAAGGAGTATGCCAAAAGTTGTTTCCTGTTGACATAAATTCCACGTAGCATCAAAACAAGTTTTTCGCTCAAGGCCAATTATTTCATCCTGTCTCTCATCATAATGAAAACGACGCTTAAGAACCATTTCATCCGTGTATACTGTACAATATTTAGCATGTTTTGGTAACATTTTTAGCTTAGCGGACAGAAAATTTAATAAGCGATCATTAAACTTTGTGCGGGATAATCATTATAAATCTATTGAATGTAATTTCACTAGGCAGACGTAGGAATGTTTGCAAACTTCGATGTTTGCGGGCTGGAAAAATGTAAATTTAGTGCAAATAACTTAAATTCAGTGTCGTATCCGTTTCCCTTTGGATGTTTGTTTTCTTTTTCTGGTCGTGTTTTCAAAAAGAAACGTTGCAGTTTCATTACTTTTACACACAGTTCCTTTTTATCAGCCTTTTTATTATTTTTTGGTGATAATATACATATGAAAGAATCTGTAGTTTGTTTAGCTTGGTCACATGGCTTAAGTTAATGTGTAAATCGTGTAGAGGTTGTATCTGACTTAAGTTTGGGCGTGAAGATGACTGTAGATTTGTCAAAATGTTTAGAACAGACCTCGAAACTTTTGAGTTTTAAATCTAGTTTGGCAAGGTCAGGCATGTTTATGATTCTCAACCATTGCTTGCGTCTGAAATATAAAAAGACTAAGTAATTTATTTTAATGGAAAAACTATAAGGTCTGTTTTTTCTTAGAAGTCCATTTTGGTAAACAACAGGCGGAACAGTGACATTAGGAAGCCGTAGACAATGAATAGGGTTGGGAATTATCAAATGACCGAATGAACAAGAATGACATACTACCGTGAATGAATGATATTTATTGGCCAATACTAGTATAGTAATTTAGTAGATAGTAGTGCTATATTCATAGTAGTAATTTCATTTAAAGAAAAGTGTGCCAAAATATGATGGATAGTGTATATTTGGTAAGAAAATAAAGAATTTTTTTTTTCAGTAAAACTGGTAATGAAAAACACGTTTTAAATCTGATTGCGACTGTGTCTGGCAGTTTGGCGTCGGACTTAGCTTCTTGAGGTCCCGGGTTCGATCCCCGAGTCGGGCAACAGGAAAAAAGTGGAAAGTGTGTGTTTTGAGTTTTGTAATAGATATGGCATTGCCCGGGATTGGATATGTGCCCAGTTGGCGCTGGTTGTTGTAGTTGTTCTGGCTGGAAGTATCACATTCTGTAAAGTTTTTTTTGTGTTTAATACTATGATAGCATCACATTTTGTGTAGAAAAGTAAAAAAACTGACCTAAAGACCAAGAAAGGCGGCACTACTGTGATTATAATGGCGAAAGAAATTCATTTAAATGTAATGTGTCAAAATGCTAAATTTAAAACAGATTTTAGTGTTAAACGTTCATTCGTATCGTAAACTAACGTAAATTCATATTGTATTCAGTGCATACCATAGGTGTGAGACTTCGATGTTTTTCTATTGTTTGCTGTTTGTTTATGTAATTGGACTTTTATAACAACCGAATGTATAGGTTTACATTTGTTTTTACGAAATATATTGCTACTTTTTTTATTTTGAAACTTATTTCGAATTAATAATTAAAGCACAATTTAACAAATATAAATAAAAAGTTCTTCTAGTTATTAAAACTATTCCATAACATAAAAAAAATTGCTTACCTGGTCGTTACTTAACTTAAAGAGTGGCCAAATTATTGTTAATTTAGCGAATAAAAAGATCCAAATGACGTCGAAAATCCTAACACTTTAACACGTTCTCCGTAAATTGCGTCTGACTTAAGTGACGGAGCTAGTAGCGGTGATGAAGCTGAAATTATTGGATCAGCAGTAAGTTCTCCAGCGCAATCGATAAATTCCGGTCTTGAAAGGTTAAACCTCCTACAAAGTTCTGATGATGAGATAGGCACGCATGCAGATCAACTGCCTTATGCCAAAACTACCAAAGTTCCTCTTACACCTAT
>NJDC01000221.1:0-35780 GCA_002245475.1 Calephelis virginiensis | reverse complement strand
ATTTGCCACAACGGTTACACTGCTTACGCGGAATTAGCAAAATAAAGGCTGATTTTCAAGCTGTCACTTTCTTTTGCATACAGCTAGTGATGGACTAATGTGCAAATCTATTTTATCGATATTTTTATTTATTTATCCTGAACAGGATACCGGTCTTGTACCGGTATTGTATGTAAGTATTTGTGTATTTTATCGATAAATTTAAGCACTGACAGAAACAATAAAAAACTTCTTACTCTGTGTACTTTTGAGTTGGCCTGTGGATAGTTACTCTTTTTCATGTAAGAAGTCAGCGAACAAGCACACAGCTCTCTTAATGGTAACAGATAATCATTGCCTATAGACACCATTGATGTTACAGGTGCGTTGCTGTCCTATGGTCGGAATGTAAGGCCTATTGTGCAAATCTACTGGTTCCCCTACCCTCCGAATCGGAATGTGACACTGTCATTATAGCGGCAAGAATAGGTAAAGCGGTGGATAACTACCCAGGGAAGTTGCTGCACACCACTTTATCACCAGTGATCTTGTTGACAATTACCTGTTTTACCTGGCAGAGGGGCAGATGATCTATTTTAGTCAGCGGACCCGAACCAAGATGATGGAAAACTGAACTTCTGAACTAAACGCGGAAGAGGGTGCTGTTATTTGTCACTGAATAACTCAAAAATAGTTGAGCTGATTTAATTGAACTCTTTTAAGTGCATAAGGTGGTTATCTGGGTGATATAAATTCAAGACTGGTTCCAATAGGCGATGTTGGGGTCAGTATGTCATAAAATTTCAAAGGTATGGGACAATTTTAAAACTAATTTGTTTACAGTATTTCAAGGATATTCTGTAGTTCGGGTGGGAATTACTCGAATGAATTAAAACAATTCAATTTGATAAGTATGTCTTTTATATCAGGTATCCACAAGATTATAAAGTAAAAAATTCTAATTTGGTTTAAAGAAACCAGACGAGAGAATTGGTTTTCGAATTCCAAATTCCAAATACAGTGTATTAAATCTCAGCATTGAATTTCGTGTTAATATTGAGTGAAATTAGTCAATTTTGGTGGCATTTTGTACAATTTTGTTGAGTGAAAGTGCACAAATGAAATAATCATGAAGAAATTAGCGTATCGTATATTTCCTCATTGCCGCCAAAACTCATTACATGAGCTTGTGTAAAAAGGCCACCGTTTTACGCAAGAGCCTGACATGACTTACTGACGACTTATGACTGATGACTAATTAAAATTAATTGAAATTGAAATAAAATTTGATGCAAATTACTACTTGACTAATGGCTAAATACTAACGTGAAGGCCAAAACCTAAAGAAAGACAGAAAGACGTGTTGTCATTGCAAGGGCCAATAAGAAAGCAGTTCCTCGCTTCCCCGCACCTCAGCTATTTGCCAGAATTGTTTCAAAGCAAAATTATAAAGAATAGGCGTCTATTGGGATGTGTGGTCGATGGTTCAAATCTAGTTCGACCAACGTAGGACGAGCTTCTGAAAAAGTTCAGCGACATTTAAAACGTGATATTATCAATGTTGGATTTAGAACCCAAAATTCTGAAACACATTATGCAACGGTAAAGACAAAATTGACAAAAAATGTAAATCAGGAATCTATAAACTACATTGTTCTGAATGCAACAGTGTATACGTTGGTCAAATTGGTCGCAGTTTTGAGTCTCGTTATAAGGAACACATATCGGCTGTCAAAAACATTCGTCCAGATAAATCGCATTTTGCTAAACATCTTATAGACACTGAGCATAAGTTGGCAGCAGATCATACTTTCGAATTAATCCATACTTGTAATAAAGCGTACTCAATAAAGCACTACCCGCGCGCGAACTCGCGAAATCCTATAAATATAGCGAGTCGCATTAGCGCGTGCCAGCATCTGCTGATCTTCGTGGAGTGCAGTCGAATTCTCCTGATTATGCTTCAGTTACTAAGCGAAACGTACGTTGAGTTTTTAGTAGTGTGTGTGTTGTTGGTGCTAATAAAACGATTTGGTGTTGTGTGGAGCTGGATTGTACCGAAGTAGAATCGTTACATTACCCAAATAATTAATGTCCTAGTGTAAGCGTATCTGTCAAATGTGTAAGATTAGCTGTCAACAGTGCATGTGGTCAATAGTGTAAATAAACTTACTGATTATTAGTCTGTTGCAATTATATTAGCAATAACATCTACAATATTTATTTTATCAAATATAATAGTACAGTCAAATAGATTGTTAAAAATATATGAAATGTTTAAAAGTAATAAATAAAATACATTTCCGCTTACAAGAGCGGAAATATTTCACCACAAATTAAATATTAGTTTATCATAATTCAATCATAATTTTATTGATTTTGTGGCATATGATTTCGTTATTATAAAACAGTATGTCAAAAATATAATGCACTTGTAAAAGCAGTAAATAAAATATTTGTTCATTCTCGTACGCGGACATAGTTCACTATAACTAATTAATTGTAACAGTTGCTGATTTGAATATTTTCAAAAATGTATAAAACCGACGTCAACGTGTCGAGAATGAACAGTCTTGGTGTACGAATGTTTCGGAACGGAACTCTGCAAGAGTGATAGTTGGTGATAGTGCATTAAAGAATTGTAAAAATATATCAGTGTTGTTTTGTTCAAAGTTCAGAAAGTGGGATTATTTCGACAAAACTTGCTTGATTTAAAGGAATCAGCGCCCTGGCTGTGACGTACTTAATTTTAAATTTATGCATGATTTATAAATATTAAATACAGAATTTTAAAATTAAATACATATTGAAATGTGCGGTTTTAATATACTATACCCATATTTTTTTTATATAACAATTTCTTGGCAATTATAAAATGTTAAAATTTAGAATCTGAAATTTGTGGTAAATAAATAGTTAAAATGAGGTTATAATTTTTTTTGCACTATAATTATATCAATAGTTTAAAATATTTTAATATCGGTTTAAGTCCAGAATATTTTACTAAACATAATTATTTTACATCTTGTTTAATTTTACTATTATGATAAATGTTTATTATCTACCCGCATTAAAAAAAGCATTTAGTAACAAATTATTATTTATTTTAAAAGTGCTTTACCTGTTTGCCTTTTTAAATAATTAAATAAGGAAACCATTTTATTTAAAACGATAATATGAGACGCAACATGTGCTCAATTTTAATGCGCTCAATCTTCGCACACTATTAAATTTTATATATTTTTTTTGTCTCCCTGAAAAAGGAGACATTAATTAGTATTTTCCTTAAATCTATTGTAACGTCCTAATTATTTGTTGATTAATATAAATTCCATCACATTAAAGAGTTTCAGGTAATATTTCCGTGTATTTTCCTGTATTGTTACTACTAGCTTTTGTGTATAAGGCAAACATGACAATTTTATGTATTGGAATACACTTGTGCTGTTTCTCTTAATATATTGAAAAAAATAAAATGAAAATTATTTATTTGCGGAATATGTGTGTTAAAAAGTTGTTACAAAGATATTTAAGCATACAATATATTCTACCACATTGTGGTTTGCAAATAGGTATTTAATTAAATTTTAAGAAATTAAATATTTATATACATTTCAACATTTTAATCACAGTACTTATTTATATTTTTGATAGACATTTTATTTGTTTAAATGTTTAGAAAGCTTCATAATTTGTTACAAATAATGTGAATAATTTTTAATGTTTAAAATAAAATTAAATAACAATATTAGCCTACCAGGTTTACTTTCGCAGCTTCTTCAGGACTATATTAACTCATTATAAACTAATTTATCAATAAACGTCAAATAGAAAGTTTGGCGGTTAATGTCTGTTTCGCCGAGTGTTCGGTTCGGAAGTGTTCGAAAGATTACTATCGCAAGTTACACTCCTAACCTAATATACATATTATTGTCTTTCCTTTCATTTACCTTTTTAGTATTTTATTATGTTCTAGTGGAAAATTATGGGTAGAAAAAGAGCTAAAAAGACGCTCTCAAGTTCATCAAATTTATCATCGAATGAGGAGCGAGCGCGTTCGCAACTTTGTCAAGAATGAATATCTTGTGTGCTGCGTGACCAACACCAGGATGCACCATCGGAACGTCGAGGTGTGCGCATCTGACAGACTCCGCAGCCGTCGTGTATCTGTGCGACAGCGCAGCCGTAGTCCCTGCGCATCAGTGCCGCAGCACAGTTGCAGCCCTGGCGAGTATGTGAAATGGCGCTGTCGCAGCACACGTGCATCGGTACGAAAGCGCAGCCGCAACTCCTGGCCGTCGGTGCGGCAGCGCAGTTGTATCCGTATGAGTAAAGAGGTACCACTTGTATTGGCTGGTGAGCAAAGTAATTTTTCCGCTTTTTATAATCTTGCTCAAACTTTTAGAGAATTAGTTAACGCCCTTAAATCTGATTCAAATAATGACCGCTACCCTACTATGAATGTCATTCCCGAATATGACCCCACCAAGCGCAATCAAACCGAGGATACATGGATTAATAAAGTCGACGAGTGTGCCCTAATTTACGGTTGGTCAGATCGGCAGATTGTTCACTATTTTCTCTCAAAATTAGTGGGATTAGCACAAAAGTGGCATCTAGGCTTACCTAGTATATTATTTACTTGGGATGAATAGCAGAATAAGTTGCGGACAGCGTTTCCAAGTAGTCAAAATTAACTACTCACAGAGATGCTTGCTTGCAGGTCACGTTTTGGTGATTCCTTAGAGGAATATTTAACAAAAAAATGTGTTAATAAATATGTGTGAGATGGCCGATAAAAATGCGACGGATTGCATATTATACGTTAAAGATGGACGGTATGTTAGGGTTAGCACAAAAGCAACACAATTTACAGAACCAGACAAGTTAATAGTGTTTCTAAGGAATTTAAAGGTATTAAAAGAGCTGATAGAAATACCGGGCCGATGCAAGCGAGCAATTCTGACGGTAAACGATTAAGAACTTTTAGGCCTACACGGGTCAATTCCGATAGGTCGTTAATAAAGTGCTACAACTTTGGGAAGGAAGGACATTCTTACTTTGTGTGTAAAGAAACATTAAAGAAATGCAATTTATGTAAAAGAATATTTAGCAAATGATTGCCCTAGGCAAGAATCATTTAGTTATTAATCTTATTAGTTATAAAACCGTTTTACTTGTATCGAAAAACCATTGATAGTTATTTGAAATACTTTAAATCGGCCATGATTATTAAAATCATATTATAGATTGATTTATTGACTTTGGTAGTCAGTGTGTTATGCTAAAGGTATCTGTTGCAGTAAGGCTTTGACTTCGTGGTCAGTAGACAATTTACCTGTTTTAAGAGGTTTCGGTAATTATATTGTTAACTGTGTTGGTAGTGCGATGTAGATATAAAAGTAGATTCAGTTAAAGCTCAAGTACAAATATATATTGTACTCGATAAGTATATGCAGGTTTCTTTGTTGCTAGGACAAACGTTTACAGAACAGGATTATGTCACTGTCTGTAAAAAATAAAGATCGGTTACAAATCACATCAATAATATATTCATTACTAAACGATAAATTAATATATGAAAGTAACTTGGAGTTGGGCAAGATATCGTTGGATACTGTTGAATCTAACATTATTAATTTTGTTTATAATGAAATTTATATTTACTCTGATCCTACATTTAATGGAGAAGATTTAATGGAACCAAGCATATCTCAAAAACCACATTATTCAGAGCGTTATCGAACTAGACCGTGGTTGAGGTCAAATTGTTATTAAATGTTTTTGTAAAAATGGATTTAGTTTGTCTAATGATAGTTTGCTAGTTCATGGTTTAGCTTTGCAAGTTATCAAAAGTTTATTTATTAATGGAATTGAAAATAAAAATGAAATTTCCGCTGTAACAATAGACAAAAAATAGTAAACACCAACGAAAATCTTAATGATAATGATAAGTTAAAACTGTTAAAACTATTAAATGACTTTAGTAGTTGCTTTGAGTTTACGATAAATGAAATCGGCTGCATACGTGATGCTGAAATAATAATAAAATTAAATGACAATACACCGGTAGTCCATAGACCGTACCGTTTATCCCAGTTGGAACGTGAGAGTGTGAGAAATATGGTTAAGGAGTTGAGATATTCAGGTGTTATTAGACAATCTTATCCGACTATGCATCGCCTATATTACTAGTCAAAAAGAAAGCGGGAGATTGATGAAAACGGCGTACGACCTGGAAAAAAGATAGAAGCTGTAGATATTTTCCCGTAAGGCAGTTTTTAGTACTAGATAATTTCTTTCTTAGATTCATAAGGGTCTTCTCTACTATTGCGAGACCTCCAACACAACTTTTAAAAAAAGATTCTAAATATAAATGGGATAGTGAAGAAACAACGCGTTTAATACTCTTAAACTAGAATTAATCGAAAGGTCAGTATTTGTGTTCTTTAATCTCCTGCATTTGAAACGCAATTATATACTGATGCTTCAAAGCTGAGTATTGCGGGCATACTTTTATAAAGACTTAACAAGAAAGGTCATTTTAATGCTGTAGCATATTACAGCAGGCAAACTACACCCAAGGAAAGTCGTTTTACATCCAATGACCTAGAAATTCTGGTGGTGGTCAAGCATTGCAAAGGTTTAGAGTCTATCTGTTGAGTATTCCCTTTACAATAGTATTGTATTATAATACCCATTGTAACTTATTGAGAGTTACATTAAAAAAAGGGGATTTGTTGACCAGAGTCGCTCAATGGTGAAATGCAATGCAGGAATACGATTTTAGTATAGTTTACAGACCAGGTCTTTCCATATCGTACGTTGACGCCTTAAGTCGCAACCCGGTTAGCATTGAAAATGAAACTTTACATGTACGCGTAATTGATGCTTCCTGGATTTCCACGGTACAACACAACGATCAAGAACTACAAAGAATAACATCGATAGTACAAGACACCGAGACAAATAATTTAATAGAAAAAAAAAACTTGTTGTAAAAAGAGGTTTATTATACAGAAAATCCAACAATAGATCGTTGGGTTGTACCTAAAGGAGCTCGCTGGCAAATATTAAAAGCAACCCACGATGATATTGGCCATTTTGGTTTGGATAAAACTTATGAGAAAATTAATAGCCAGTATTGGTTCTCTAAAATGCGCAAATTCACAAAAAAAATAACTAGAATCTTGTCTTGAATGCGCGCATAGTAAAGTTCTATCAAAAAAAAGCAGAGAGTTACATCCCATTCCTAAGATCTCAAATCCCTTTGATATCATTCATATAGATCATCTAGGGCCATTCGTGCGCAGTAAAACGCGTTTACGAAATTTATTGTATTGTTTTAGTGCCAGTGAAAAGTACAAAGTCAGTGCATTCAATAAGGGCTATTAAACATTATTGTCACACCTTCAGTGTGCCAAGGAGACTTATTTCCGATAATGAAGTACCTAATTGTTCATGAAAATGTGCCTTGGAGAAATTCAATATCTAGATATTCATTACTAGGATTATTTATTTAATAAAACAGAGTTGTGTATATATATAGCTGATGATGATTATATAATTAACAAGCAATTGTAATATTATAAATAAATAAATCTACAGGTTTTTTAGTTAGATTTAGTATAGTTTCGCGAGACGCGAAAATGTCAGGAAAGGCCGATTGTAAGCGTATCTCTCAAATGTGTAAGATTAGCTGTCAACAGTGCATGTGGTCAATAGTGTAAATAAACTTACTGATTATTAGTCTGTTGCAATTATATTAGCAATAACATCTACAATATTTATTTTATCAAATATAATAGTACAGTCAAATAGATTGTTAAAAATATATGAAATGTTTAAAAGTAATAAATAAAATACATTTCCGCTTACAAGAGCGGAAATATTTCACCACAAATTAAATATTAGTTTATCATAATTCAATCATAATTTTATTGATTTTGTGGCATATGATTTCGTTATTATAAAACAGTATGTCAAAAATATAATACACTTGTAAAAGCAGTAAATAAAATATTTGTTTATTCTCGTACGCGGACATAGTTCACTATAACTAATTTATTGTAACAGTTGCTGATTTTAATATTTTCAAAAATGTATAAAACCGACGTCAACGTGTCGAGAATGAACAGTATTGGTGTACGAATGTTTCGGAACGGAACTCTGCAAGAGTGATAGTTGGTGATAGTGCATTAAAGAATTGTAAAAATATATCAGTGTTGTTTTGTTCAAACTAGTTACTAAGAAATTTTATGAATTTTGCCGTAGTAATTACTTAATATAATAATAATGTCAAATAATATGAAATAAATGCTAGGGGCTCGCTCAGCGACATCTGTCTTGTAACATCGGAATTAGCTCACCAAATCGATGACTAACTAAAATCAATAGTAGCGTAAGTCGCAACCTCTATGAGCGATTAGCCCAACTTCCTCGTTGGCTACTTGGTTAAAATTCCCTAGCGTCAAATAGAGGAACTAGTAGTCAAATACTTTTAACCATTTCCGGTTTTCTAATTGTCCTCGTTGATTCTCGAAGTTCCCAATACGAAAGTATAAATATAACCCACAGAGCGACGCCAAGTCACTCACTAGCGGGACTCGGAAACCCTGCCCGAAGCCTGCCTGCCGGTATTCCTGCCCGAAGTTCATTAGAAAACAAAAGAAAGTGTCAGTGTGTATATATATATACCGATAATTCGGTGAGTTCTTATATATTCCCTATACAATAGCTAATCGAATATTTCTTTACAGCTATAAGCGAGTGATTAGAAGCCTAGCAAACAAAGATTAAGCTTGTTGCTATTTCAATTAATGTTTAGAAGCACGCGCTAAGTTTGTTCTTTTTTTTATCTATTGAGTAATATTAATGTTATTAGTGTACATATATTGACCAATGTTGCTAACCGCCTGCTCGCCGATACCAAAGATTGCTATTAGACTAAAGATAGCTACTAGGCCAAAAAAAACTAATAGAAGGAATCAAATAATGTCAGCTACGATGGTAGCCCAATTGTGGTAATCACATGGTCGCGACACGTCCAGTGGGAGGATCTGTAATACCCTGCCCTGGCACTGTCGTCCGTCTGACGACAGTGTCTTAGCGAAGTTGTCATAACTTCCAGGGTCCACGGTACCAACCGGAAGTCGACCAACCACTGCACAAGGGCCAGACGAGCATCCAGAGTTTGAGTCACGGACGCAGCCCAGGCAGCACCGGTAGCAGTCCAGCTCTTGCGGACCCAGGCCCATCTATGTATTATAACGCTGCATAAGCACGTACCCACACCAAACCACTCAGGGTGAAAATTATATACCGTCCTTGAGCGGACCTGAGATTAATAACAAGAATCTTCCAACGTCAGTAATTATTAATGCATTCAAAATCTGTTATAACGACATCGAAGGGACTACTCATATTGAGTCGTAAAAACCAATAGTTGTAACAACCGGTGACAAGTGTTAATAGGAAAGATAATATGTATATTCATGTAGGAAATTAAACCGCATTTTGTTTACTTCAATACAAACGTATAATATAAAAGAACAATATCATTTTTCCTTCATTTTTGTATGCATAAAATCTGTAATTTTAGTTTGTTTGAAACACTTCTGTCGTGAGCAAACTCGTTTGCTTTTTGTTGAAGAATTCGTACATTTATTGGTACATTATTTGTCCTTTGATATTTAAACCACCTTAACAAAGCTTCCTCAATCTTCGTATGCCGCGTTATTCTGGCTCGATTCATTTTCAAAAAATTCTTGTCGTAAAGGACTTGAATTTTCTCCCTTTCTTTCCAAATGGTTGAAATTGTCGAGTGTGATGCACCATATTCTTTGGTCAGGTCTTTATTTGGAATTCCTTGCTCTAGCTTTGAAATAATACGCGATTTTTCTTCGATATTGATTTGTTTTCTTTTTTGCGACATGTTACAATTTTCACAGTTAACTCAACAACATGTTTTGGTGCGCCTTGTGTAAAGATAAGTAACAAATTATGACGAAGCGGGTATGAGGCTACGGCATGCATGTGTTTTGTTTCTAAGAATTACAAAGACCCTAAACTTTGTTTAATTTTACGATAATAGCCATTGGCACAGTATAATAATACTGTGCCAGATGTGTATACAGTTACCTATTCAAATTGTTTACAATACAGCTGAGCCGGTCGTCCTACAGATATAAACTCCGAAAACATTAACCAAATGTGGTCACTTAATGCGGTATGTCGTAGTAAACATTGTCGTAAAAACCAATGTTTTCGATAAGGCGGTCATATAACATTCAGCCAGGACCTTTGATTTTGGTCAATTTAACCGGTATGTTGTTCTAAACGATGTCGCCATAAACGGTTTTGACTATTATATTTATGAACGATAAATTATTAGTCATATTAACTTTAAGTTATATTCACTGTAGTACCGATTAATATACTTTTTGTCAATCCTTTGACTATCCTTTTTTTTGTACTAAATTGTAATAATTATCGAATGGTCCCCTGTCTCCCGTTCAACCTGGTCTCATGCTGTAAGGGCTGACGGGAGCGGGTGACAGGATATATTTGGTAGTTTTAGCTTCCGGTAAGTCCAATTCATTCTTAGCGCAATTTATTGCCTGTTTTATGACGCCATAATACGTATACATTTTTTGGCGGAAAATAGCAAATTAAATAATTTTATTTAGATTTGTTCATTTTCGGTTAGCATAGTGGTGGGTGGTAGCTAAGTCATCCCCACTAAGTTACAGTGGCGCGCAACGTGGGACCCGCTATTATAAGCTTTTTGACAAAACATTCTTGTAAAAAGAAAGTTTTACTTCTGTCATAAAATATCATTACTTTAGTTCATAACTTGAGCTTTTAAACTAGTCTTGATTTATTACCGCAATAAACGAATGATTTTTGTGAATTTTGTCTATTACCTGCTACATTCTTTTTTTTATTCTTCTTCTTCTTTCTTATAAATATGGCTCCCAAATGATTTTCACAATATAATTAGCCAGTTACAAGTATAAAACTTACTTATCTAATAATTGACGAATCTTAGTCTGTCGGAAGGGGACGTATCTACGTCCCCTTCCGACAGACTAAGATTCGTCAATTATTAGAATCTATTATTTTGTTTTTATTCGATATGCATTTTTCTAGTCAGTAATTTTCTTCGTCATATTAATTCATACTATGGTCTTAGATAATACGGTGGCACCCTTATTGAGCTTTGTAATGGATGCTATCGCTATTACAACAATAAGAAAATGCACGATACACCAATTTCTTTGTGAACGTATCACTTATTTATTTTTATTAAATTTATTTTTATTTAACACTTTATTGCACACAAAAACTAAAATACACGAGAAGTTAAAAATGCACAAAAGGCGAGCTTATCTCTAACTAACTAAAGAAATTTCTTCCAGCCAACCCAAAAAAAAAATTAAGCTGTGAAAATAAAATGGAAGGCATCGTGTACAAAAAACAATTAACTATAGCTATACTTAGAACAAATAAATAAAAATATACTAATAAAGTGTGTAAAAAATGAAACAGGTACAATTATAATTATTAAAATATCTTGGTAGGATAATATATGAGTATGTTATTGTGTCAACGATAAGTAATGTTCCTTCAATCTTTTCTTAAAAGTAGGTAAAGAAGGGCTGTCACGAATCACGATAGGAAGGGAATTCCACAATTGGACGAAAAATGAAACCATGAAATAAGATTTGTAAATTATGAAGAACTTCATAGATAACTTTTTGAATACCTAATAAAATCATTTCTAGCTATCAAATTTAATAAAAAATGAATACCTTTTTTTGCCAGAATATGTTATACCACTACTAATCTGAGCTACTCGTATGAAGAAAATGAAGATTTAAACAAATAGTCTTAAGGTTTTTTGTCAGCGTCCTCCATATAGAAAACTGGCCTGCACCAAATTGTTAACGTCAATTTTCAGATATTAGTTTTTAGCGATTAGCGATTAATAGTTTAATTTTGTTTATTTTTACATTTATCAACGAAAAATGTCATATATGTTTTATTTTCGATTTTTTTAAATGGCAATTTGTCAAACAATAATAAATCCGCTAGCAAATCCGCTAACTTTTTTAAGATCGCTAATTATGACATAAAATCATAACTGCTAGCTGTCACAATTGACGTTATGGTACAAATTGAATTAATGATACGTCACATAGCTGCCGTCTAATAGTAGGCATTGTAAAACTATCCTAGAACAAGTTTGTTTAGGGACGTCACGGTACGAAAAGTCGATGAAGCGCTGACGGTAGACCCCCAGGTAAAAAAGATGAATGACATAGTATCAAGGTAGGGGCGGGCGCAGATAACTTTCATTTAAAATTATTGTTACCATTAATTTAATAATTTAAACAGTTATAAATTTATTCTTATGGCCAGTATCAGGATGAAGGGTAGACAATTTGAATAGTTGCTCTAAATAACTGTTTTATGTATGCAATAAATATCAATTGAAAATCGTATTTTTTTAGTTTAACTGCATTTTTTTAAATTTGCTAGTATTAAACAATTATCCCCTTTTACACATTAATACCAATAGTTCAATATTTTTCATTACAATAACGACATATCACATCTTTTTAGAAATGTCATTAAACCAGAAATATTTTGAAATGATGGGCCACTGTTGCTTTCATATTTTTTTTATACCAGAGCTATTCAAAATTTCATATCAAAAATATTTCTTTAGAAATTTTACTTTACTACAGTTTAGTATTATTTTTTGAGCAAAATACTCCAGTTAGTTATTTCATTTGATAGTTATTCACTGATGCGGCTAATATTAAATACTTAAGCACAGAAATAATTATGATGTTAACCGATTTGACCTCGTTACGAGTAAATATTTCATATATCAGCCAAAAAAAGGTGTGTGTGCGATTCACACATGATAGAAGTGAAACTTCAGTGAATCGACAAAAGAATGAGATGAATAGATATTTGTGTATCTTACCTGTCGCTTTTCCGTTGCACCCGTTTCGAAATCACAACGATTCTAAAGAAGTTTCACTTCAAAAAATGATGTTTTTTTAAAGCGTCATATTTCTAGCAGTGTAAGGGCTATAACTTTCTTAATTTTTTTTGGGCTTGTCTTTAGTTCTACTTATTAGCCTTTCAGAGGTTATCCATTCTTTCCTGGGCAACCTGTATATATATTTATTATAAATTTGGAAATTTTGTTGCAAACTTTGAGTATTAATTAAAGTAAGTTTTTGAGTCACCGACGCAAAACGAGGGCTGGTATAAGTTAGACGTGTCTATGTGTATGTCTATCTGTGGCATCGTAGTTTTTCAGCGTTTGAATGAAATTTGTTTTTTTTTATTTAAAAGCTTACGTGATCGAGATGGTTCTCAGCTCAAGTTTCTGGAAATCTGTCCAGGCATTAAGGTCATCAGATCATTTGCAGCCCATTTCTAAGTATCTTGATTACACTATTTGAATCCTCGGTAGCTCAAATGGTTAGAGAATTCGTCGGTGATAGACGAAAAGTGAACTGAGTTATCTTATTTCTTAAAAAAATTTGGGCTTTTCTTCAAGCACGGGTCAAATGCTTAAGAGAATCTAACGTTGTCACCATTATAAATATAAATTTCTGCTATAATGATAGTAGGTACTGCATGGAACTGTGTAGAGAGAGAACCTAGAAGTGTCAGTATGTCAGGTAGGTATGACTGAACATAGGTCCATCATACTAGCTCTATCTATCTCAGTGCTAACAAACCGCTGTTGGAGATGGACCTAGCTACCCTATTCAAGATTGGTGAATCAGTTTTCCTAGCTGGCGACACAAACAGTAAGAATGTTCTTTGGCGATGCCAGCGTAATAACAACAACTGTCTCGCACTGAACAGGCTTACGGTTAGGTTAGACCTCATCCTGGTAGCTCCATCTGAGCCTACCAGATATCCTTTCATAGATGAGGATCACAGGATCCACAGTCCCAGTACGATAGACTTAGCACTGCTACGCAGGACATTTGTTGGACATATCCATGGACACTTGTTGAAATCCGCTATTCTGCTATTGCTATCGTAGTATCATTATAAGGTAGGTAGGTATCAAGGTATACAGTTGGAAAAGAGCACGTTACCAAAATTTTCGTAGAATAAAATTTAGTTCAGAAGTAACGATCACAGTGAGCGCGCGCGCGGCGCGTGGAGTGGTTGCGTGCAGTGCATACTCTACTACGTTTGTTGCGAAAGTTATTCAATAATATCGATCGGCATAATGACTGAGTCGTCTTCGGGAGACCGAGACGCAAATCTATGGACTAATCTTAGTGGTGATAACGTTGATGTTACGGCAGAAGTGTATTATCCGGAGAATAGTGAAATGGAAGGAAGTGCAGGGAGTATTATATTGACGAGGGTACTCGAAGTAACAAAAGATTGACAATGTCAGAAGATGAAGATAAGGAAGGGTTTACTACAATAGAGAGAAAAAGACAGCGAAAGAAGATCCGTTCATCCCCTAGGGCGCAGAAACAACAGAATAATGATGATGAGTTTAAACAAAGTGGAGACCATACATACGTGGAGGTGGGGATAAGCTCTAAAGAAATCTTGCCTAAACAAATAGGGATGGCAAAAATATTAAATGAAGTAAAGCTAAGTGGGGTATTGAAAGTAAAATTTAAAAGTCCTTACAAAGTAATCTTAATAGTTTCAAATAAACAAGAGGCTATGAAGATTTTAAAATGTGACAACTTTAGAATTAGAGGATAGATGTGTAGGATAATTGGAGAGGTGAGTCAGAACTATGGATTTATAAAAGAAGTAGACTTAGACTTGGAAGAGGAAATGTTAAAAGATATTATACAAAGTGAAACGGAAGTTATCAGCGTAAAACGAATAAACAAAAAAAATGATAAAGGAACTTGGAAGAAAAGTGAGCTTGTTCGAGTTTGTTTTAGAGGATCCACTTTACCCTCATATATATCAGTATATGGGTTACGGATGAAGGTGGAACCATATATTTTCCCGGTCACACAATGTTCCAAGTGTTGGAAATATGGTCACTATCGTAACTTTTGCCTACTAAAAGTACAGCTTTGCCCAAAATGTGGCGGAGAACATGACAACTGTACAATTAGTAATTATAAGTGTGTAAACTGTAAAGGCGATCATATGTCACTTCTTAAAAGCGTATGCCCGTCTTTTCATAAAGAAAAACATATAAGAGAAATTATGTCAAAAGATCGTTGTGCGTTGCGTGTTGAGCCTACAAGGTGGCTTTGAATAAACTTACTACAGAGAAGTATTTGCTTCCTCATAGTATCATAGAAACGCCGTCTGAAGTAGAAACTATAGTAAGAACCAGAAAATCTTACGCGGACGTACTTCGAAGGTCTGGCGATGAGGAATGGGAGTATTCATCGGGCTCTATTGAAGGAATGGAAACTGTGGGAATAAGTGAGACACCTATACAGAAAAGTAAATCAAGAAATAGGCGAGCCTCCCGGAAAAACAAAACGGAACGGAAGACAAAAAGTAAGGCAGAGGAAAAAGATATGAAATCCATAATAAACATGACTGAAAAGGAGGAAAAGAAAGAAAAAGGAGGATTCCATAAAAAAATATTGTTGCTAAAACAAATTATTCTGTCTGATAATACTTTAGAGAAGAAATTTTCTATGATTATTACATTCCTGTGGACTGAAATTAAAACGTATTTTCAGAGATTCATAAACTCAGAAGTCATTTTTAACATGCTACTTAATAATGGATAAGTATGGCTACGCAATTGGAAATGGAGAAGTGCGCATGCTGCAGTGGAACTCAAATAGTTTATATCCAAAGTTATTAGAGTTAGAACTTTATTGCAGAGAGAAAATATTCATATTGCATTTATTAGTGAAACGTGGCTATCATCAGACAAGATCATTAATTTGAAAAATTATAAAATTATTAGAAAGGATAGGAATGATTCCTATGGAGGTCTGTGTGTCCTATATCGTCACACAGTTAAAGTATGTCAAGAAAGGTTAATATTACAAAATGAGAAAATAGAGATAATATTTATTAAGATTTGGAATGTGCGTGGTTTAAAATCAGTTTTATCTATTTATTGTCCTCCATCTATTTCCACAGTACAATCAGATTGGGATTACATTTTTAGTAAATACGATTCTGAAACTTTAATTTTCGGACATTTCAATGCCCATCATCATCTCTGGTCCTATAAAAATGACAGGAGAGGAGAAATGATTTACAATTCAGCACTCAATTGTAAATTTGTATGTTTAAATGATGGTTCTTTTACTAGGCTAAAAAATCATAATGGACATTTACAAAAATCATCTCCGGACATATCCTTTGTATCAGAGGATATAGCCATTAAAATTAGTTGGGAGATCACAAACGAGACGCTAGGGAGTGATCATATTTGTATTAAATTAAAATTCGGATTTGAGAAGTGCAGAAAGAGTATTGTAAAGAGAAACTTTAAGCAGGCTAATTGGAGCAACTATAAAAAAATATCAAAACAAGTATTTTCAGACAGTGACTTTAACGAATTAAACGTAGAAAAATGTTATACTAAATTTATAGATAATTTAAATTCTTATTGCTAAACAAACTATTCCATGGATTAAATGCAGTCAAGATCCTCAATCGAAGTTTCAGCCTAAGCCGTATTGGACTCCCCAGTTATCTAAGGCTGTTGCCGAAAGAAGGTTAGCACTTTCCAAATGTAGACGCAACCTAACTCCAGATAATTACAAAGAGTTGCAGGACAAAATATGTATTGCCAATTTTGCAACAGTATAGACGAAGAGACAACAGCAGCTAACATGTGGAAGAAGATGAATTGGATGAAAGGGGGTGGTGCCTCTGGGAGAGTTGCTTGTAATAATTTATGCGAAGATCTACTTATTTCATTGACACCTGATACTGTATCGGAACGCCCATTGATACTAAATGCAAATAGCCCTAAAAGTCATCTAGAAAAGAGAATTACTCTCTCAGAGTTAGACAAGTGCTTAAAGCGCAAAGATACTGCGACTGGGGAAGATAACGTGTCTTACTCTATGATATTTAACATCGCAACATCTGGTAAGGTATATTTATTACATATATCTAACCTTATTTTGAATACAGGTGTGGTACCACAACAGTGGCGCAATATCAAAATTATCCCTATTTTAAAACCGGATAGAGATCCTAGTGTTTTGTCTTCTCTACGTCCAATATCTTTGTTGAGTTGCCCATGTAAAATTTTTCATTTAATCCTTAATAATGAGTGGTATATAGAGAGTAAACAATTATTCTCGGCCCAATTCTCAATCTTCTTTGGATAGTCTTACAAAATTTGTGTCGAATACCCAATTAGGGTTTTCAAATAATATGTCTACAATTGCGTGTTTTGTTGATGTTGATAACGCCTACAATAGTGCTAATATACATGTTATCAATGCCCTAAGTGACATAACATCTAGTACAAAAATTTGTGCATACCTCTGGAATTATTTATGTAATAGATATTTACATATTCTAAATGAGAAAGGTGAAGTTGTTATCAGGCAAGCTAGCCAGGGCTTAGCTCAAGGTGACCCGTTGTCACCTTTACTCTTTAATGATGTAACAATTTCAACGTGTAAAACATTAAGTTACATTGAATGTTCTCAAGGTGCGGATGATTTCCTTTTATATCAAACCTTTCATAATACTGAGAAAGGTTTGAATAATGCAAAGGTCAAATTAGGTGACGCTATTATTGATTTGAAACTAAAGTTGGAAAATATTGGCCTATCTCTATCAGAATCAAAAAGTTCAATTTGTCTGTTTAGTAACAAAAGAAAATTTAATAGCACCGATATAAGTTTAGATGGGATTAAAATGAATATAGTCAAAAAAGGTAAATATTTGGGTTTATGGTTAGACTCTAAACTGAGATGGGGAGTACATATTAACGAGATGTGTAAAAAATATATATAAGAATGTAAACATTTTGAAAGTTCTGGCTGGAAGTTCATGGGGTGTTCATCCTAAACATATTCGCAGGCTGTACATTTCTTTAATTAGGAGTAAAATAGATTATGGCAGTTTTTTGTTCGGCAATTGTGCCCACAGTCATTAAAAAAAACTGGATATTTTACAAAATAGGGCAATGAGAGTTTGTGGTTCATTTTTAAGAACTACTCCGATCCATGTCATGGAAAATGAACTATGTCTCCCATCATTGAACATAAGAAGACAATGGTTAGGAGGTAAATACTGGATTAAATTGTTAGCTAAGCCTAGTGGTAAAGTTATAATTAATGTAGTTGAAAATCTTTTATGTAAATGCGAAGGAATTTATTGGCGAAAAAAAAATGAAACCCATTTTGACTGAAATTGCTAAAACATATAAGCAAGAAAACGTAGAAAGTAATAGTATATTAGATATATATTCTTTTGATTCTTGGATAACAAATGTTGATTTAAGTAGACATATAAATATTGATGTCGAAGGGTTGGTTGGTCCTAAACGTAAGTTAAACTCTGTAACAATGTGTGATTTGGTTACGTCAATGATTGCACAAACATATTGTTCGTATTATTTAATTTTTACCGATGGTTCTAAAACTACAAGTGAAGCTGGTGCCGCTTTCTTTGATCCTCAATCAAACACTGGAATGAAATTTAAATTGAGAGCAGATTGTTCAATCATGAGGGCAGAACTCATCGCAGTAGTTAAGGCTTTATCGTATGTGATGACATTTCCCTGTGATACAGTTATAGTTCTTTGTGACTCCAAGAGTGTACTCCAACATATACTTAAATGCGTATCGCATAAAACTGGGATGCCAATAGCATATGAGGTTATCAAATTAATATTACATTTGAGAACTACTAAACAAATCAAGCTCCAATGGATTCCATTGTACAAGCAAATGAAGTAGTAGATAAGTTAGCTAGTACAGCAGCTGTTGATGGTGTTGAGCTAGATCTGAAACCTTATGCTGCTGAGCTGTTATGCGAAGTAAGATCCAGATGTCTACAACTTTGGAGCGAAACTTTTAAAAATATCTCAGCAGATAAAGGGATATGGTTTAACACAATCCAAGCTGGGATAAGGAAAACACCATAGTTTGATGGTGCTGGCCTTTCTCGGGATATAATTGTACTTGCGTTGAGGTTGCGGTGTGGTCATATGCCTCTTAATAATTTTTATTATATAGTGCGTCACAAGCCGACACCACTTTGAGAAGTTTGTGGGGTTAAAGAAGATCCAATTCACTTATTGTTTGAATGTGACCTCAGGGTACCATTTCGAACTCAATTGGGGATCAATTTTGATTCTTTAAACATCGGGATTATAAATACAGTCCTCAGCTCGCCGAGATCGGACCAAGCAAAATCCCTGTACAGGTATGCTCAGCGGTGTCTTTCAGCAAGAGCTGAGAGACACGGCTGATTATATTTTGTTTATAAATTGCATTTGTATTCCCCAATGAGGCCGGCATAGTCACCATGAGTTAACTAAGGCCTAAAAAAAAATAAGATTAAAAAAAATAAAATAAAAAGAAGTAACGATCATGCTGCGGCTTTGCTGTAATATCTTATGTAGACCCATTATTTGGTGACTTAAAATTTTCTGAATATCAACGCGAAAAAAAGCAACGGAAACGTCGGAAATCGCACAATAACAGATCTTAGATCCTGTTATGAGATTCTTAGTAAGTCATCATTTTAAGGAAATTGAGTTACTTAAATATATGATTAAAATTTTGAGATCGTAATGTACATTTACTTACATTGAATGTTTTTGTAAAAAAGAAACAGAAAAAAGTTATACCAAGCACTACAGTAAGTATAAGAGCCGGGGCAAAATAAATCAAAATGTATACTGTAATATATATTATTCAAACATTTTATTAATTTCCTAAAATGTCAAATCTTTATTGATTATTTACTTTATTTACAAAAGAACTTTACAAATAACAATAAAAAATGTACAAATAATAAATCTTAGACAAAATGCTGATTAATTACCCAAAATTTCAAGTGCCGTTTTCCCGGTTATAGCTAAACACGAGTTACTGTGAGTTATTTAGTGAAATAAATTTTAATAATTTGGTAAAGCAAGATAAAATTTATTGTTACCTGTCATTAGATTTTATGAATACCAGGGATTTTTTGGGTAGGCTGGTAGGGTTACCATAATACAAATGTTTTGCATACAATCGATTATATAAATTAATAATCGATCATGAACGATTATTTTCATAATCGATTAATCGATTATTGATAATCGATCCCGCACACCATTATTAGAAAAACTTCTTACTGGGGAAGCTGTAGTTACCGCCAGATCAGTTTTATTAATTCACTCGGCAAAATATATGTGCGTCTTATCCTCGCCCGCCTTAAGACGTTCATAGCCAAGAAACATTTGTTAATAAATGAGCAATTTAGTTTTCGGGCAGCCCATTCATGTACAATCAAGTGCACCGCCTCTCGGAGCACATACTAGTCGGCCTGAATAGACGACTCCCCATATATATGGGAGCGGTATTCTTCGATGTGGCCAAGGCGTTCGATAAGTTTTAGCACAACGGCCTAATCTATAAGCTCCACGAAATAGGCGTCCCAGACAGACTAGTACTGTAGAGTCCCATTGATGCCATCCCAGTCCCGGGCTCTACATCTTCTTTTATAAATATGGCTTTCAAACCTAAAAATATTACTGCTAGCTGTCACAATTGACGTTATGACACGAATTGAATGAATGATACGTCACAAAACTGCTATTGTAAAACTATCCTGCAACAAGTTTGTTTAGGGACATCATGGTACGAAAAGTCGATGTAGTATTAAAACATTCCCGTTTTAAGAGCTTATGTTATATATCAATCAAACATAAATATCTGAAAATTGACGATAACAATTTGGTGTAGGCCAGTTTTCTGTATGGAGAACGCTGTCAAAAAACCTTAGACTATTTATTTAAATCGTCATTTTCTTCATACGAGTGATTAGTAGGAGTAGAACGTAGTCTGGCAAAAAAAGTCATTGTCATTTTTATTAAATTTGATAGATAGAATTTCTTACCATCAGGAAATCCATCTGCTTGTTTGCCTTCCTAAAACCTTAAAATAAAAATAAAAATAAAAATGATTTTTTGTTAAACAAGTTGTCTATGCTGTTCTTCACAATTTACCAATCTTTTTTATGGTTTCATTTTTCGTGCACAATTATGTTTTAGCTCAAATTCAGTAATAAGTGATACATTCACAAAGAAATTGGTCTATCATGTATTTTCTGATTGTTATTATTGTTGTTGTTATAGCGATAGCATCCATAAAAAAGCTCAATAAGGGTGCCACCGCTTTATCTAAGACCTTAGTATGACTTAATATGACGACGAAAATGACTAACTAGAAAAATGTATATCAAATAAAAACAAATTTATAGATTCTAATAACTAAGGAATCATAGTGTGTCGGAAGGGGACGTATCTAAGTAAGTTTTATACTTGTAACTAGCTAATTATATTGTGAAAAACAATTGGGAGCCATATTTCTAAGAAAGAAGAAGAAGAATAAAAAAAAAGTTGAAAGGTGTCGAGGGACAACCGGATGGAACGAAGTTCTTTCTCCCCCCCCCTCTCTCTCTCAATCTCTATCAATCTCTAGTAATCTCTGTCTCTATCTCTCTTATAGAGAGACAGAGAAAAATAAATAAATAAAAATAAATAGAGAGAGACAGACAGAGAAACATGAACAAAAATAAAAAATAATAAAAAAATAGAGAGACAGACAGAGAAACATGAAAAAAAAGAAACATGCGCAATCCGCAAAGCTTACAATAGCTTACTATAGCAAAAAGTGTCGTGACAACTTTTCGTAAGATTTTTTCCGTCTTGCCTGCGACCCACAGTTATGTGTAATTCAAATAAATCAGTTGCAGTAAAGTACATAACAAGTGGCGACGTTCGGATTTGATTTTGTTTTTTACTAGACGATGGCCATCGCAACTTTTGGCATCCTCGCAACGTTTGATCACTTTTCACAAGAGTGGATAAATTTTAAATCACGTTTAAATCAGTGGTTTATCGCGAACGATGTAACCTCCGCTACCGACAAAGCAGCGGTCAAACAAAGGGCAATTTTGCTAACGTGTTTAAGTGAACATACATTCAAACTCGCAAGTGACCTGGCTTTACCTAAAAAGTTGGAAGATGTGAATTACGGTGAACTAATCAAAATCCTCGATGACCACTTCACACCAAAACGGTTTGGGTTTGCGGAGAAATCCAAGTTTTACTCAGCAACTCAATGGCCAGGGGAAAGTCACACTCAATGGGTGGCTAGATTTTTTTTATGATATTGGAAGGCAAACAAGCAGACGGATTTCCTGATGTTAAGAAATTCACGCCGCCTAGAGACACCAAAGGTGGTAATGGTGCGTTGCCAACCTGAGGCCGGGATGTTAGGCCTCGAGCAAAAGTAAGTTTACCGGCTACCTTACACTTCGAACCGGAACACGTCATGACGTTATGGCGGCAGAAATAGATAAGGCTCACTGCGGCTTTAAGGACAAATTTATAATGGGCATTACAGGAGGTCATGAGCGGGACAAACTGTTCGTGCAGGACCAGTGGGAGCTGACATTCGCGAAGGCCATCGACTTGGCAGAGAGCGTCCGTTTTGCACGTCATGCCTCGTCGCTGGCAATGCCTGGTGTGTGTAGCATCGGCGAAGGTTTTCGTATCAAAAAGGCAAAATGCAGTATGTGTGGGTTTAGCAACCATAAAGCTAATCAGTGCCGTTTTAAAAGCTACAAATGTAAAAAGTGCAATACGGAAGGTCATTTACGTAAGATGTGCCTTAACGAGGGTATGGTAAAGTACGTGGATGAATGGATGAATGTGAATCGACGGAGACGACGACGGTGAGTGTTTTAACAACATTAATAGATGTACAGCAGGGAAACCTATAACGGAGCGGGTAACGGTCACTGGTCTATCTTTAGAATTTGAAATCGATAGCGGATCGGCAGTAAGCGTAATATCAAAGAAAACATATGACCTAAATTTTAAGGGATTGTCATTGTTATTTCTTTAAACATGAGATCACTTATTTGGGTCACATTATAGATAGAAATGGAGTATATATATATAGTTTAATGTCTTATGGGATACTTCTTTGGGGAAATTCTGCACATATAAATACCATATTTGTATTGCAGAAAAGAGCTATTAGAGCTATTTATAGTCTTAAAGTAAGGGATTCTCTCCGGGAAAAATTCAAAGAAATATATATTTTAACCTTCAGTTCTCAATACATTTATGAGAATTTAATGTATGTTAAAAAAAATCTATGTATGTTTACAAAATGTGATGTTCACGACATTAATACGAGGAATAAAAATAATCTAGCCGTATACAAAACTCGTCTCCATAAAATTAGTAAATCCTTTTTGGGTCAATGTGTATGTTTCTACAATAAGTTGCCCATTGGTATTAGAGATCTACCTTTAAATAAGTTTAAAAAATGTATAAAAACAAAACTATGTCAAAAAGGCTATTATACGGTCTCAGAGTATTTGGAAGATGAACATGCTTGGGGATAGAGTTTTCGATCTCCCACTAAAACTTGTAATGTGATTTGTTGGACCTTTTATTTAAGTTAAAGTAAGATTGTACCTAATTTATATTTTTAATCTAGTTTATACGAGTATTGTAATTATTATTATTGAAAAAAGACAAGCCCGCTGAGTTTCTTTCACCGGATCTTCTCAGTGTGTGGCCGCGATTCCGATCCGGTGGTAGTTTTTAAAAAATGTCGACGCGCACAAATACCACTTGTATGGTTAAAGTGAATAAAGATTATTCTGATTCTGATTCTGATTCGGAGTTAGGAAGTGTCCCGATAAAGTTAAAGCTATTTTACAGGCTAATAAGCTAAAAAATGTCACCCAGCTACAACCGTTCCTAGGGCTCACTAACTATTATAGAAATTTCGTTCCTGACGTGGCATCTGTATTGACCCCATTGTATAATTTATTAAATAGAAATACAAAATGGGAATGGACTCGCGCCCACGATAACTTATTTAATAAAATAAAAATGTTTTAGCGTCAGATAGCATTTTGGCTCATTTTGCACCAACCGTCTGCAGAGATATGCTATTTTTCTATCGGCAAAGATATTATACCATAGAGTATTTTAGTAGTAAAAATAACATCGCAGATTATTTGTCAAGATCGTGTGGCGAGACAGTCCGCATTTTGTAGTAGATGGAGATCTTCCCGTTACATTAAGTGACTTACGTCGCGAGATAGAGATTGACCCTCTTTTAAAAATAGTCAAGGGTTACATTTTAAACGGATGGCTACATTTTAAAGTAAGCGATGTGAGGTTGAAACCATTTTTTAACTGTCGCACACAGTTAGCCTATGAAAAAGGTATTCTGATGCGGGGGCATAAAGTAGTTATCCCTGAATCTTTCCAAAAAAACATATGTAATGAGTTACATAGTTCACATTTTGGGGTGGTAAAAATGAAGGCCGAGGCTCGTAAGCGTCTTAGGTTTCCCGGGAGCGACACAATGTTGGTGCGTCTGGCGGCGCGTGCACCGTGTGTTGATTGCTCCGACCCGTCCTGCCTCACGCCCCTCTCACGCCATGGCCCCTACCACCGCACCCTTTCTATCGTATCCACATAGATTTTTCAGCAATGTCCCAAGGCCACACATTTTTAATAATAGTTGACGCTTATAGTAAAAATGGATAGAATGTTACGATATGAACTTAAGTTATAATTCAAATGCAGTCATAGGTAAATTGTACGAGTTTATGTCACGGTTTGGGGTTCCTCACACATTGGTGAGTGATAATGGCACATCTTTTACATCTTCGGAATTTAAATATTTCTGTACGCATAACGTTATTCAGCACGTCTTATCTCCCACATACCATGCGGCTAGTAATGGTCAGGCTGAAAGTTGTGTAAAAATTGTAAAGAAGGGGCTTAAGACAATAATTTTAGATGGTTGTAATAAAAGAACTATGGATGAAAAAGTTATAAAATATTTATTCGACTATAGGAATTCCAGAAATAGTACCACTGATAAGTCTCCTGCCGAAATAGTTTTCGGCCGAAGTTTACGCTCTCGATTAAACCTTATAAACCCTGTCGCACCTGCGCCCTCGTCCACAGACCTCATCCATATCGTGGAACGGAAACTGTCCTTACAGGCTTATTGCCGAGGTAAAAATAGAACGGTCTTTCAAAATAATGATACGGTTTGGATAACTAAGCACGTTAACAATAACAAAACCCTGTTGGATCCGAGGTGTCAAGGGACACCCGGATGGAACGAAGTCCTCTCTCCCCCCCACTCTCTCTCAATCTCTAGTAATCTCTATCTCTATCTCTCTTATAGATTGAGACAAATAGAGAAACATGAAAATAATATATAAAAAATTAAAAATAATAATAAAAAAAACAAAAAAATAAAGAGAGACAGACAGAGAAAAATGAAATATATATATATAATATAGAGAGACAGACAGAGAAACATGAAAAAAATAACAATGCGCAATCCGCAAAGCTTACAATAGCTTACTATAGCAAAAAAGTGTCGTGACAACTTTTCGTAAGATTTTTTTCCGTCTAGCCTCCTGTCACAACGCGCAATAAGGAACTTCTTTCCAAAAAAATTGGAAACAGTATATATTTAGTGTACGATCGAGTGGTCAAATAAGAAAAAGGTTTGACACGTTACCACACACAAATAATGTACCCGACCTAGCACCTTTGGCTGCCACCTGTGGCCCGGCGTTTCAGCCGGTGGGAGAAGAAGAGTCGGAGATGAGTGTCGTATCGACACCGCCAGAATCTACTCGTGGCGCCAGTATAACCCGAAGGTTGCGAGCGATCTTACTTATCTTCTCTACGCCTGTCCCTTACAGAGACAGCGATCATGATGAGGACCAACACATAGTTTAGTTACACAAGTTAGGGCTAACTAGATTTAAGTTAGCTTAAGTTGATAAGGGGTTAGGCATTTTAAGGGGAAGGGATGTTATGTATGCATACGCGGGCTGCGACCCGTAGTTATGTCTAATTCAAATAAATCAGTATGAAACTAGCTAGCGTGTTTGTTTGACGTGCAACACCCCTGTCATTGCAGTAAAGTACATAACATTGATAATGATAATAATTAATGATTTTGATAAGAGTATGCGCGGTCTGGTTGATTTCGCTGTCATCGCTATACTAAACGCAAATTAATGAAAAGCGGCTGCGGCGGAGGATAGTACCGACGCAGCAAAAGAATATTTTTATGTCATAGGTAGTTAGCGATTTTAAAAAAGTTAATATTTGCTAGCGGATTTAATATTGTTTGACAAATTGTTATTTAAAAAAAATACGAAAACAAAACAAAATTGTTATTATGATTTGATTTTCGTTAATAAATGTAGGAATAGACTACGAATTAAAGTGCAGGCTAGTATTATATATGGATGACGCTGACTTAGACTATTTGTTTAAATCATCATTTTCTTCGTACGAGTATCTTAGATTAGTAGTGGTAGAAAGTAGTCTGGCAAAAAAATCATTTTGATAGCTAGAAATGTTTTATTACTTTAAAAGTTATCAATGCAGTTCTTCAAAATTTACAAATCTTTTTTTATGGTTTCATTTTTCGTGTTCAATTTTAATTAGCTTAAATGCAGAAATAAGTGAAATATTCACAAAGAAATTGGTCTATCGTGTATTTTCTCATCGTCGTTTTAGCGATAGCATCCATAACAAAGCTCAAGGGTGCCACCGCTTTATCTAAGACCTTAGTGTTACTTAATATGAAGACGAAAATGACTAATCAGAAAAATATATATCGAATAAAAACAAATTAGTAGATACTTATAACTAAGGAACTATACGTTCAGACCACTATCTGGGGAACATTGGCGTTCAATCGTGTGCTAGAATTGAACTCGACATCTAACATTTGTATTTCTGTTTTTAATTGCAAGTAAGCTGAAGAAGCTGAGAAGTTATCTATACAGCCAAGTTTTAAAATGAAAAATGCAGGCAGTCTATTCCACGTTATTAATAATTCCAATGTGACTTTTATAATAAAAAAAGTCAAGGATTTTATTCACATTTTATTTATTTTATATCAAAGTCATTTCAATAATGCAATATATAATTGTAAATGTAACATGATGTCTAGTACAATGCTGCTGCTACCGAGTTGCTCTGCACACCCGTGTTTTCCATGACCTGAATATAATATTAAATTAATGAACGCTTTTTGAGAAAGTCAAAATTGAGACATTGGAGGACTTAGTATCTTTCATTGAGTTTCACAATCGAGCATTGCGTCAAAATTAAAAGTTTTGTGTGTGCACATCACATTGATATTTAGCACCTTGTAATTCTGAAGACATTTCTTATCACCTACTACACTTTGGTAGAACCAGTTATAACGGTATTATTACCTAATGCATTCCAAACCTGGGACTTTACAACAAAAGAGCGTAGTTATTGCTTGCGGTTGGTAACGCGTCTGTGGGATCACTTGCACGACTAACTGAAGATCTAAGTCTCACAATGTAACTGATGGCAAGCCTATCGGCAACCGGGCACATGTTCAGTCCAGGGCAACGTTGCTTTTATTTTTGAAATTGAACACCAATACACATATTGATATAATCGAATCGTACCCCAGACCGCTAGACCACAGAGGCGACAGAGTACGAGTGCTAGTTTCAAGTACGAACTATGCACAACAATTAAACAAAACTTATACATACCAACTTATCATTTAAGTATCAACAATTTTATTGAAGCAGTAGTGAACGGGCAGGGCATACAAATGATCAATGACATGTTTCCTTGAAGTGAAGTAGCGGCCTCATTATCTAAAAAAATTTTAGTCTTCTAACTAAATAATAATTATAATAATTATAAAAAATCTGTTTGCAACATTTGCTAACTCCCACGGGGAGGGAAGAGTAGGTATGTAGAAATAAAGCTAAGTAGGTAATTTAAGAAATCGATTTTTGTCAGTGTCCATGTTTAGTTATGTACATGTTGTCACCTGCTCCCGCCAGCCCTTTCAGCATGAGACCAGGATAAACGGGAGACAGGAGACAATTCGATAAAAACTACAGTGAATTGATAAAAAAAAAGAAGGTTAAGGATTACAAAAAAGTATATTAGACGGTGATACAGTAGCGATACTTAAAAATTCCAATTCACCGTTAGTATAAATATTATATAACTAATTTCTGACGTTGGCGGTTTCTTATTATGAACTTCAGGTCCGCTCAGGGCGGGTAGATAATTTTCCCCCTGAGCAGGTATGGCGTGTATACGTGCTTATGCAGCGTTATTTACGAAGATGTGGATAGAGGTGGCCTTTACGAAATAACTGGCCTGAATTGGAGAAAGACCTCCTTGGGGCCCGGGTCCGTAGGAACTGGACTCCTACCGGTGCTGCCTGGGCTGCGACCGGGACTCAAAACTCCGAAGCTCGTCTGGCCCTCGTGCAGCGGTCGGTCGACTTCCGGTCGGTACCGAGGACCCTGGAAGCTTTGACAACTTCTCTAAGACACTGTTGCCAGATGGGCTACAGTGCCAGGCCACGACTGTACCAGGGCAGGGTATTACAGGTCCTCCCACTGGACAAGTCGTGGCCATGTGATTACCACATTTGACTACTATCGTAGCTGACATTACAAGTTTGCTCCTATTAATTATTATTGACTATTAACAATTTTGTGGACAATTAGCGATCCTTGGTGTCGGCGAGCAGGCGGTTAGCATCATCGGTCATTGTAGTTACAATTTATATATTATAATAATAACATAAATTTTTCCCAACGGGTAAAAAGAACAAGCTTAGCACGTGTTCCTACATATTAATTGAAAATAATCAATTATAGCGACAAGCTTAACTTTGTTTGCTAGGCTTCTAATCCTCGCTTATAGCTGTAAGAATTATTTGATTAACTATTATTGAGGGAAAATATAAGAACTCACCGAATTATCGGGTTTAATACACTAACACTTTCTTTAGTTTTCTAATTATCTTCGGGCAGGAATACGACGTTTCAGAGTCCCGCTAGTGAGTGACATGTTATATTTATACCTTCGTAGTAGAAAGTTCTAGAAGCTTCGAGGACAATTAGTAAACCGGAAATGGTTAAGGGCAAACGAATACTAGTTTCTCTATTTGTCGCTAGGGGACTTTAGCCAGCTAGCCAACGAGGTAGTTTGACTGATTACTCACAGAGGTCGCTACCTAAGCTACCATTGATTTTAAATAGTTATTGGTTTGGTGAGTTAATTCCTTTGTTGCGAGACAGATGTCGCTGAGCGATTTAATTTTTTTTTTTAATTTCATATTATTGATTTTACCATTACAATTAGTCATTACTATGGGGAAATTTTATTATTAGTTGGGATATTAATTATTTGGGTAATGTAACGATTCTACTTCGTTTCAATGTAATAGTTCTACTATCTACAGTAGTAGTTTTTTAATGTAATTACCTGTTTCTTGTCGTTCATCGGTAGAAATCTGATGCCAAGACCAAATTTTCAGGTTTTTACCAAACTGCAAGGTTATAAAGCACAATTTTTATGTGACGGGTAATAAAATACTTAACAAAACAATAACATTATGCTTTCGTAGATTTAAAGAGGCGAATCAAATCAAGGCAACAATTTTTTTCAATACATAACTGGTTTAAATAATTTACAAATTTAACAATTTTCATTTTGACTTTTGCATTAATCAAAATTTAACAAATCTTGACATTTAGATAAACTCTTTGATTTTTTTTATTTGCACTTTTTCGTTTACAATAACAGATTACGTCGCGTGGAAAAATAGCACTGTCACCTATATGGTTGTTTTTTTTTAATTTACATTTCATGGTGTGATTTCGCCATTACGGAACAAAGCTGACAATACACGGCAGTTACTTTTTTTTATGCAATGGGAATTTCTAAGGACAAGAAAGCATGGCACATTCTGCCTCACTTTGAATTTTGTAGCATACACATCCATAATACTTTCAATTTTTTGTTTTGGAAACAAATAGTTAAGTTTGGAATGAATAAAACGAAGTAGATATTTGTTCAGACGTTTGTTTTTTAACTTTTTTAAATTTTTCGAATGTTTTACATTGCACATTAGGTAATACCTAAATCTATGGGTAATACGCGATTTTGTAGAAGGAAAGCATCTGTGCCCTTTAAAATTTACTTATTGCACTGCACCTATTTATTATTTAGAACGTTATCGTTATAAATAGGAAATGGTCAAATTGCTCTTCTTTATGCTCGTCACAGTTAATAAATTTAAATTAATACAAAAATTACATAAAAAATACAGCACACTTTATAGAAGAGAAAATATTAATTTTATGTGTATTATTTTCCAAGTATTCATTTGTATCGTTAACAATTGTACCGAAATACCTAACTACACCTTAAGATGGGTAGTTTAGTTGGTTCTTGCAAGCAGTATATTGTTATTGAACTATCCAGTCATGGACACTACTGCTATTAACTCGGCAGTGCCTACAATTTGGACACTCATTTATTTGCTTTGAAGTAGTGTAAATGAAAGGTCTTAATATGTTATTTATTTTACATTTTCACCTACTTCACCAGTGCAACTGGTATGCAAATTCTACAACAATATTGCAAGTAAATAATAAATAACTCATATCAAAATTATCCAACTTACAATGTAATAGTTAGAAACGAATAATGATATAATAATTTTACTTATACGTTTATAATTTTGTTAATTTCAATAACGATTACAGAAAATTTAATACGAGTTTAACAATTAAAAATGTTTTTACGAAGTCAATGATTAAAAATAATTCCAAAGACATAACAAAACAAAAAAAACTATAAATACTATTTCATTAATTACATCATTCTTTTATAATTTGATTAAATAATTAAAATATGTCAATGCAGAATTATTATTAATAAACACATTATTTACATGTCTATTTATTAAAAAATTAAATTGTATGAAGTTGTTCTCCAAACATTGGTTTAAGAGAAATTGAATATTACTCTAGTCTGATAATGCTGATTACTTATTTTCATATGTGAAAAGCTCATTTAAATTATAAAAACATTTTTCCATGAACCATGTACATAATTCTATCTTACATTTATTTATTGGTAAATTTCTTATTTCTTATTCTATTGTATATCTTTATCGCCATTACATGATCATTTTTGGAGAACATACCTGGTGGGTCTTTGTTTATCTCGTAAATTCGATGTAAACAAGTGAGGGTACCTTTTTACAAACATTACTATATCTTTTATATACATGCAAAGTAGTGGTAATATGTTGTATTTTTTAAACAAATGTTTATAATTTTCTATAAATTTTAAAGAAAGAAAAAATTTCGCCTCAGACAGGATTTGAACCTGTAACCTTTCGTCTCAAGCCGACGAATGTTCTAACCAATTGAGCCACTGAGGATTCAAGTCCCGTGGCGAAATTTTTAATTCCTTTTCTAACCCGTTAACGCGGGTAGTTATGTCCTATAGATACACAATTCTGAGTACCCACCAAATGAGTTCATCATTACAGATGAAATTCACATTTTAGAATGGCCATAACTTTCGTTTTTCGCAACGTATTTTTATTTTAGCACTTGCCCTGTGCTTGGGATAAATTTTCTATAAATTTTAAAGAAAGAAAAAATTTCGCCTCAGACAGGATTTAAAATGTTTATAAGTATCTAGCGGTTTTGCATTATGAATTGCTCTTACGTATCTTTTTGAACTTTTAATGCTTTTTCAACATCTACCGAGTTGCCCCATATAATCAAACCATATGATAAGACAGATGACACATAGCCGTGATAGGCAGTTAATGCTGCTTCCTTAGAAATAACTTGACGTAATTGCCTTATTGCATATACAAATTTGTCTATCTTTTCACATAACATATCAATATGCGATTTCCAATTACAGTAGCGGTCAAATCTAATACCTAAAAATTTTACATTGTCTACTTCCTCTATTACCTTATTACCATTATTTATGTTTAACTGTATTTTTTTCATATTTTTATTGTTAAATTGTAGTAGTTTAGTTTTTTTCTATATTGATACTTAAATTATTATTATTTAACTATTTAATTACTTTATTTATCGTAATTTTGATGTCATTTTCATAATTATTAACATTTTCACATTGTAGGAGTAAAGAAGTGTCATTTGCGTATAATATGCATGGATGTGTCGCGACTTTTGGGAGGTCATTAATATGTAAAATAAATAGCAGGGCCCCCAATATGCTACCTTGAGGTATCCCAAAACAATTAGTTCGAAAATTGGATCTGTGGCATATTTTGACTCCATTTAAGATTTTACTAATCTCAGTGCATTGCTTTCTATTTTCTAGATAACTTTGTATCTAATGCCATGCATTTCCTCTAACACCATATTTCTCTAACTTATTAAAAAATGTAGTAGACCATACTACAAAATCAAAGGCTTTTGTCATATCTAAAAATACAGCGGTAATTGGCTTTTTAGAATTTAGAGATTCTGTAACGATTTTAGTCAGTTGGTAGCACGCTAATATTGTAGAGCTGTTATTACGAAATCCAAATTGTTCATTTATTAAAATTTTTGTTTTTTTCAAGAAAATTACTTATTCTGGTTAACATTGCTTTTTCGAAAATTTTACCAATTATTGGTATTAGAGTTACTGGTCTATAATAGTTAATATTTGTTGGGAATTTTTTTTTTATACAAGGGCTTGATTATAGACAATTTAAGTTTTTCCGGAATACGCAATTTTCGAATGACAAGTTTATAATATGTGTGAGGAGTATATATGGAGACAAAAATAGAATTGGTAATTTTAACTGCAACTATGTTTATATTTGGACTATGGATAGGGATATTGACTTGCTGGAAAACAGAAGATCTATTAATTAAAAGAGCGCAACCTGCTTTGCCGTCATCTCTGTCATCCCTGAGACAGGCATAACCTGAAATTCTAAATTTAGAACCAGGCCTGAGCCATGTCTCAGAGATAGCAAAGGCGTAAAACGGTTTGTATGTGTTAGTTAAGTATACCATGTCTGGTAGTTTATTTTTAATGCTCCTGCAATTCCACTGAAGGAAATTCTGCACAGGAGCCATTATTATTATTACCACGAATAAAAGATTCCAAGGTGGATAGCTCTTCTTGTACAATTTTTAACGATTCTGGTGGATACACATCACTCATACAATTGATAGTATTCATAAAAAACCTTGTGAGGAGAACCATGCTGTTCTCTATTTGTTGTGGTTGGTTGGACAGTGCACAACCATTGGCTTGTGATGATGAGGGAGTGCTAGTAATTTGGGAATGAGCTACTTTGTCAAAAGATTTCCCCAGCACTCATCGAGGGCGGGTTTGAATACAGTTTTAACAAGGTATGTTGGGGTAAGAACGGACACGGGTTAAGATCGTATACATCAAAATTTATCCAAACGCAATGGTATTTATTAATGGTGACAACATTGCGTACAATGCCATTTAATTTTGCATCGGCCTTCAGATTTCGCCAGCCGCTACGACGTTCCGAAAGTTTGCTATGGTGAAATTAGAAAACCAAGGTAATTTTTGTGAAATTTTCTTTTATCCGACCTTGCCCACGCATTTTTGTTTTGCTATTAATAAAAAAATACTGCTTATCTTGTTATTATTTCTTCTAAACACTCGGTTTTAGCTAGCAATAGCTAGTTAGCTCTAATCAAGTCATGTCTAGGATCGCTGTCAGCTAATATCCGTACTTACCCCTGACGGGTAAAGATCGGATGAAATCGTCTGGTTTTCACCAATGTTAAACGAGGCAGTGAATGTCAAACTTTGAATTAATATTTTGTGTACGGTAGATAGGACAAAAAATTAATCTACCTTTAAATTAATTTATAATAAATTATGAAATTTATGTTCATAAATAAATAAAATGTTTATTAAAATGTAAATAAGGGCTGTGATTTAAATGTACATTTCTATAGAAATATGTAACTTCTTAAAATTAACTAAATATTTGCATACCACAATGTGGTAGAATATGATGTATTTTTAAATATCTTCATAACAACTTTTTAACACACATATTCCGCAAATAAATAATTTTCATTTCATTTCATTTCATTTCTAAACTACGAGTTAGTCAGTAGTTTTATTCCGTAGTTATTAGAAAGTAGGAGTCTGTCACTGTTTCTTTTCATTTTTATACTACTGAAATCATTATTATGCCAAAATAAACTTAATATTACGGTTTTAAGTTATATACGAGTGTTTATTGTGTTTGGTTAGCAAACTATCACCATTGTTCAAGGTCATAGTAATAGATTTCAATTAATTTTAATTACCATTCCTACTTCTTGGCTATTATTTTTTTAGTTAATTATTAGTGATATTTAATATATATTTATTTACTTGTAAATGCAGCGAAATTGTACCAGAAAAAAAGAAGACCTATTTCATATACACAAGAAGATCTAGAAATAGCTGTAAATAATAAAGAATAAATGTACGCTGTTTCTTTACGACACTTCGGTATCAATCTATCCACTATCAGTGACAAAGTCCTAAAACAGACAGGAATCAAATCATCGTTGATTAGTATTAAGTAATTACTTATTTAGTTCATAGTTCATCAGTAGAGCTGTAAGACTAATGTCAATTTAGTATTGATGAGACCAAATTGAAGATTGTGAATACGGCAAGTTGATTTAAAAAATAAGATTCATTTAAAAAGCGGATATAGGTGATTGATTGTTATTAATTTTTTTTCAACAAAATCACTGTTTTATTATAATTCACTTTAACAAGTATGTATTTCTTTTTTTAAGATTATTTTACTATATACGTCTTTCATATTTGTTAATTAAAATTTGATTTTATTGTTACGCCAATAATTACCTATATCATTTTATTTTCATAACACAATATTTAACTACCAATTTTACTAGATATTGTGTTTTCTACCATGACACTGAGTTAAACTGATTTTCCTTTAACTACTTAATTACTTATAATAATGTAAGCTGATTTTCAAAAAAATATAAAACTAAGGTTTGTAAGTAGGTATTCAATAAAAGTTTATCAATTTGTAAACATTCCTTTTAATTATTAAACAGGTTGATTAAAAACCTGATTACCCACACACCCACTTATTATTCTGCACCTCATTCTGAACTTTGATTTTTCTACATTCTGCTTATACTTACTGTATGTTATAAGAATAAGCCGAATGATATACCCAGGTCCATCCACAAACATACACTACGACTTATACATACACTTACATATAATTGGTTATATACCCTGCTTTCGCTAATATTTCCATAAGTAATCTAACACCTAGTTCCAAATCACATCCGATCTTTCCCTCGAATCTGGATGGTTCATTTGTTGGCGTGACAAAGTTTGAGAATCGCAAAATGTAAAAAAAGTAACGCCTGGGGTAAGATCGGACGCTTATTTGTAAAAAACAACAAATTCGATTGAAGAATTAGTGTGCTAAAGTGTATGAAACTAAGTTTTTCATATGTTTCAGAGCATTAATGATCGGATATATTCCTTTATGTACCTTATTCTTAGAGCAGTATACGCGGATTTAAAAGAACGTCCGAACTTACCCCCGAAGTTTTTTTTTGCCATAGTCAAAAAAAAGTAAGTGTTGTTTTTGCATGCATGAGAAACAGTAACTGTTGAGTTCACAGGAATAAGGGAAATATAAAGCTAACTAACGCTT
>NJDC01000220.1:189972-207780 GCA_002245475.1 Calephelis virginiensis | reverse complement strand
TTTGCTCGCCAATATATTTACTAACAATAGTCCATTAATAAGGACAAATTTTCAAACCCTATTTACCCTGAGGGGTAGAATTTCCAGAAACGCCTTATACGTATCTATTTATTTTTAATTAATGGCTCAAAAATAAAGTGACAGAATGGTTGAATGAAAATAATCTAAAAATAAATCTTACGAAGACAAAACTAGTTGAATTTCAAACACATTATAGAGATACTAAAAAATTAGATGTGATTTAAAATAATACTACTATTGAGAATGTAGATTCTACCAAATTCCTAGGAATAAAAATCGATAAATATTGTAACTGGAAATCGCATATTGATTTACTTTGCAATAAAATCGATAGGTTTGTATATGTATTGAGAAGAATTAGAGAAGTGTCTGTTAGCTTATCATGGGTATGTTTCTTCAGTTTTGCAGTATGGTAATCCTATTTGGGGGAATTCTGTAGAATTAACTAGACTCTTTAGAGTTCAGAAGGGGTGTATATATGCTATATGTAGTGTCAATCAATTACATTCATGCAAGCCACTTTTTAAGTCACTTAAAATATTGCCTTTACCTTGCTTATATATATTGGCTGTATGTGTATTTGTAAAAAAACATCATTATTTGTTTCATACAAATGCTGATGTCCTAGGTTTGTCTCATTTTAGAAATAGTGAGAAACTACATGTGCCTAACCAAAAACTCAACATTTACAAAAATAACGTGTATTACATGTCCATTCGTTTACACAACCAAATTCCTGATAATCTTAAATCACTTCCATTAAACAGATTTCGAAAAAAGGTATTCAACTTACTTTTAGAGAAAAAATATTATAATGCCAAAGATTTTCTTGTAGATAAGAATAAATAATACAGTATTTCTAATATGATTAATTTAATTGCAGAATGTTGGGTGCGCAGGAGTTTGTTTCGCCGTTTCTTCTCCTGTCTGGCTAGGTTTGGAAACGGTGGTAGTTTACGGTAGATAGGGATAAATTTATTTACATTCTAAAAATTGTGTGTATTAATAAATAATCATGTAATCTCAAACAACAGTGTGTAAATAGTAAATCGTGAATAAATAATTAAAAACATATTAAAATATTTGCACACCACAAGTTGGTAGAATATGTAGGAACGCTTAAATAATTTTGTAACATCTTTGTAACACACATATTTTCGCAAATAAATATTTTTTCTTTTCTTTCCTTTCTTTCTTTTCATGTTTTTATCTAAAAAATGGCGGTCTTCCATACAAACCATCAAACCCTATTTCACCCCTTTAGGGGTAGAATTTCAAAAATTCCGCCCTTAGTAGGTGTCTACTCAATGAAACGACTGTACTCACCAAATTTTATGGCTGTAACTCTAACAGTTTTTGCTCGGCGATGATGAATCAGTCAGTCAGGACATGTTATTTTATAATTATAGATAGAAAAATAAACCAACGAATGCATTTCTTAGCGGTAAGATAACGTATCGCTATACTGGTTAACGGCCAATGTTAATAATGTGTCTCTAAAGTTGGATTTCAAGCAATCTGGATAGCTGCGTATCCGCCGGCCTATCCTATACCTAATTGCCATATTTATCCTGTCCACAGATATGTTATTCGCAAGCGATAACATAAAAATGGATCAAAATATCAATCTTGGACAGCAAGTTTTGGATTAGGATTGATTATTAATATTGGCCGTAAGTCAGTTTACCAGTTACGCTATCTTCCAGATTGAAACATGACAGTGAAGATCATTTTTTTTATGTGATGAGGCAACGTACAATATGGCAAGAGACATCCGTGGTCTATAGACGCTATAGATGTTGTAGGTGCATCGTTGTCCTGTGTCCGGGATGTTAAATCAATTTTGCAAGTATACCGGCTACCCTATCCACTGGACCGGAGCTCGTGTGAACTAGCACTGTCATTATGACGACAGGAATAAGTAAGGTGGCGTATCTCTACCCGGGCTCTACCATAGTGGCATGCGCTCCATATAGGCATATAAGCACGGCTTACCATGTAAATTGCATAACATCAATAAGATTATTAGATTAATATTCACGCTATCTAGGAACTTTTAGAAAAAACATCTTGGCCCAGCAAAATCATATCACGTCTTATTTGTACGCAACCGTGGCTAAAAGCACAAAATAGCTATGCTTACATTTTCTTTTCTTTTGTGGGGTGAAATGTTACAAGTCATTTACTTTTTATTTTCCATGGACGTTAAATTGGACTGATCGCTTCCATTTTTTTGTGAAGGACATTAAACACTTATCCATCCCAATAAAGCATAAATTGCCCCGACTTTATAAGTAGAGAAAGTGTTCCATGTGAGAGGCTTGAGTGTAGCACTAGAGGATTGAGTGTCTCACACACCTCTCTCACAATACGAAATTGGTATTTTATGTTCTGATATTTTTAAAATACGTTTACTAAAACTTTGTGAGAGCGAATTCTGTACATTGAAAATATTAAAAAAATTCTTTACCTATGTGATCTAGCGGTCTGGCATCGTACTTGACTTGTTGAGGTCCCGGATTCTATCTCCAGTTTGGGTAACAAAAAGAAATAGAAAATGTCTATTTTCGATTTTTGTTATAAGAAGAAAGTTGCCCAGGATTAGATATATGTCCAGTTGACGACAGGATTGTAGCTTAGTATGGGACTTAGTGTCTTTGGCTAGTCGTGGGTGGCGTGAAGATACTTAAAAAAAGGCCATTAAAATGGGCAGCAGAACAAATACTTAGCATTTCTATATTTTGAAGTTACAATTTTATATTTTTTACAAGTTTGAAAAAAATATGAGAGTAAATTTAAAAGCAGAAGTCTAAAGTTAATTGCTAAACAGATTAAAGCAACAGTTTAAAATTAGTTGCTAAACTTCTTCGTTAGTTTTTATCATTTTCTCTTTATACTGACCGCGACTCACGCCGAGTATGCTATAGCGAACATAACAAAATTTAGCAAGGATGCAGGTACTCTATGTTTTGACGAAGGTTATAGACTAATAAAGCCAAGCCACTATACGTTTTTGATATTTTGCTTATCATCATTATCATCATCAGCCGGAGGACGTCCACTGCTGGACATAGGCCTCCCCCAAAGAGCGCCACAAGTCACGGTCACCAGCCGCTTGCATCCAGCGGCTCCCCGCGATTTTGACCAGGTCGTCAGTCCACCGGGTGGGAGGTCGTCCAACACTACGTCCTCCGGTGTTGGCCGCCAATCCAGAACCTTTCTTCCCCAACGGTTGTCGGTTCTGCGAGCAATGTGGCCTGCCCATTGCCACTTCAGCTTGCTAACTCACTGAACTATGTCGGTTACTCTCGTTCTCTTGCGGATCACCAAATTACCCCAAATTACGGATCATATCTCGCAGGGAAACATCGAGCATAGCTCTCTCCATAGCACGCTGAGCGACTCTATGCTTATTTAAGAGGCCCACATTTAATCCATTTGCTTATATCGTATAAAATATAATATTTGTGTTTATTGCAGAACTGATAATTTCATCCAACAAACAATTCGCCGCCAATTCTCATCGTGCACAGTGTTGACAATTGCTCACCGACTCAATACCATCATGGACTCCGATAAGGTCCTGGTGATGGGCTCCGGGGAAGTGTTAGAGTATGACCACCCCTATATACTGCTGAGCGATCTGAACAGCCATTTCTCCTCCATGATTCGGGAGACCGGGGAGAAGAGCAGCCAAAACCTCCTTCAAGAAGCCAAAGACTCGTATTTTCAAAGCAATCTAAAAGAAAACGCGAGATAATTGTAGATAAAAATTGGGATAAGTTACAAAAATTAATTTTATGTGTATTAATATGTATTAAATTATAAAAAAATATTTTATGCGTTATTTATACTTGTCATATATTATGAGATTGTGCAAGAGTAAATTCTGTAGATTGAAGATATTTCAAAAAAAGTGCAACCGTCTACCCCGCTTTAGTAATTTTTCACACTGCAGAACACTTTTTACTACTGTTGGGATTTTACTTTTTTTAGTCTTTTTATTTGTCTACTCATGATTCATGCCGAATCTACTTAACCAATTGTAATGACATTTTGATGATATCTCTACGATCTTAGAAAGGATATAGGATACTTTTATCCCGCTCACTAAAGAGATCCCCGTTGGAGAGGGGTAAAAGCCTACACAAATATTATTGCACCTAACAATACTTGTTGTACTAGGTATAATCCATTCGCTATTGGTGGTAATTTTGTTGCTTATTAAGCTTATTTTTAGTCATTGCTATCTTCTTTAAGTAATGGAAAGAGATGACATACTTTTAGTGCTATCAGACTAGTTCGTACACGAAATTTCGATAGACATCCTATTACATTAAAAACGTAACAATTCACATGTTCTGACTAATCTGATGTCTAAAAATTTCAATCTCTGTTGTTTGTATCATTTGAGAAAGACAACATGCTTTCAAAAAAAATTTTTAAATAGCAAAATCACCACCACTGCGCGAGTTATCGCCTGACAAACACACAAAGAAGCATAGAGACCAAGTGATAATCTCCTCCTTGAGATTCATAATTAATATTACACATAATCCACTTTTACAAACATCAACAAAAAGACGGGTTGCACTCCGGGAGTGCCGGCATAAGTGAATACTTGAATATTAACGTTGTGCATTTTTGATATTTTGGAATGATTAGGGAATAATTTAGCACGAATTGCTTTGATTATTAGTATGAAAGTATTATCATTTATGCACAAATATTGTTTTCATATCAATAACCTGCGTTTGGCTTAACAAAAACTCGCTAAAGTAAGACCACGTGACGGCTAGGAGCGTCGTCATATTATCTGTACAACGAACATTGCTCGTCTACACATATAGCTTATTTTCAAGATGGAACAAATAGAACAATGTCTGTTGACATTATACGTATCTGCTATAATATAGGAGAATGCAACGGTAGGTATATTGCAGCGTATTAAAAGTTTTTACCCATTCCAAAAAAAGTGCGAAACGCCGCTAAAGAAGTTTTCATTTCAAAAAGTGCGAGATCCAGAATTATGTTATTGATATAAATTAAGAAAGTATGTTTTTTATGTAATAGGTAAGCGAACAAGTCTCCTGAACATAAGAGGAAAAAAAAGCATCTTCATGTCCATATCCCCGAAGGGGTAAGCAGAGGCACAACCAGGGTACCCACGATTAGCCGAAGAGACTTAATCCCACAATGTGATTAATTTACATTATGACATCATACTCGCAACGGTATGTCCAGTAACAGTCGGTGAGTTTGGCAATGAATAAATTATTAATTTGATTAGTTTGAATTCTCTCTTCTACAGTTTTATTACGTGCGAGACACGTTAATTTTCATTTGATAATTTATTATTGTCAAATTCTGTTAAAATAAGTAAATAAATATTGTTTTTAAGAATTGGTACCCTTAACCAATAAAACATAAAGCTGTAAATATTCTTTATTTACTAAGTGTCGCTATAAATTTGACAGACTTTTTAGCGTTAAAACGTTTTCGTTGAAAGCATGTATAATTAAAAATCTATTTATAAATGTGTTGAAATGAAATGAAGCAATATTTTTTCCAACAATATATGGTTTGTTAGGTTGTTCTTTTATTTTTCTAATTGAATTTTATGAAACACTAGCTGCCCAATGTGGCCTGCCGATTGCCACTGACTTCCTGACTTTCTGGACTATGTCGGTTACTCTCGTTCTCTTGCGGATCACCGAATTACGGATCATATGTCGCAGAGAAACACCGAGCATAGTTCTCTCCATAGCACGCTGAGCGACTTTTAGCTTATTTAAGAGGTCCACATTTAACGGCCAAGTCTCAGTTCCATGTCATCACCGGTAACACACACTGGTCGAAGACTTTCGGCTTTAGGCTCTGCGGTAATTTGGACAAGAAGATACCCTTTAACTTCCCAAACGCTGCCCATCCGAGTTGGATTCGGCGATCGACCCCTTTCTTGAAGTTGGATTTACCTAACTGAACAGTTTGACCTAGGACTGATCAACAACTTTAAGAATTGAGTTCCCAACGTTAACTGGTACAGGTGCAATATGATCGTTGAACATAAATTTCGTCTTGTCCAAGTACATCGTAAGACCCACCTGTTGGGAAACTCTTTCGAGATCACCGAGCATCTTGCTCAAGTCTTCCAGCGATTCCGCCATGACCACAATATCATCTGCGAATCGAAGGTGAGTAATGTACTCGCCGTTGATGTTGATGCCGAGTCTTTTCTAGTCCAGTAGCCTGAAGATATCTTCCAGTGCAATAGTGAATAGTTTCGGAGAAATAACGTCTCCCTGTCTTTTCCTTCCTTTTTGCAACTGAATTGGTTTCGAGCTCTGATCCTCTAATTGGACCGACATAATGGCTTTTTCGTACAAACACCTCAATACTTCGATGCATCGATAGTCGATGCGGCATCGCTGTAATGACTGACGCACCGCCCATGTCTCAACCGAATCGAAGGCTTTCTCGTAGTCCCCAAACGCTAGACATAATGGCCGATTATACTTCTCGGTCTTCTGTATAATGTGGCGCAGCGTATGATTGTGGTCTATGGTGCTAAAGCCTTTACGGAACCCGGCTTGTTTGGGAGGTTCGTGATGATCCACGAAATTAACTTGTAAACGTAGCTCAGAAGTCAGATGGGTCTATAATTTTTCAACAAGGTTTCATCACCTTTCTTGAAAAAGAGAACCAACACACCTCTGGTCCACACTTCTGGAATACTGCCTTTGAGAATGACGGAATTAAATAGCTTCTGGAGGACCTTAAGTACTGGCATTCCACCCGCTCTCAGTAGGTCAGCAGTAATTCCATCGTCCCCCGGCGCTTTAGTTGTAGTTCTTTAGTTATTTCAGGGCCTCTAAATCTCGTACAGACTGACGTATGGGATGTTTTCGGTGTAATGTCGGGTGAATTTGGCTCTAGGGTCTTTCGCCAATCTAACAACGGGTAGTTTTGAATTGTACAGCTGTCCATATAACTTCACAACCTCTCTCAAAATCTCAGCCTTAGATGAAATTACGGTGCCGTTTTCGGCCTTCAGTTTTAACGATTGGGTCTGGCCAACAGACAAATCCCTAGCGAACACCTTGCAGCCCTTATTAAGCTTGGTAACCTCTTTAATACGAGACGTATTGAAGGTGCGCAGGTCTGTCCGCAACGCCTTGGAAACTTGTCAGTTTAGCTTCCTGTACTTTTGCATATCAACCGAAGACTGCAGCCGTATTTCATTCCGTTCGCCTATGAGTTTAAGAGTAAGGTCTGAGAGCTGTACAGTTCTTTTCTTGCTTTGGGTCTTAAAAAATTTCGACTCGGCCTCTTGGACAGCTTGCGCAAACCCATTATTTAAATCGTCCGTTAATTCGCATTCTGCCAGGCATTCAAAGCGATTTTGAAGTTCGAGCTGAAAGTTTTCGGGATTTTGGCATTGGACTGGAGTTGGACGGAGCGTAGACTTCATCGGCTGTGACCGTTCAAGCCTTGTGTTGATATTTAATGTGCCTCTTACCATCCGATGATCACTACTGGTTTCCAGCCTATTGATCACATAGACATCATTGAATATGTGGCGTCTGGTAGACGAAATGAAGTCTATCTCATTTTTGTCGACCCATCCGTGCCAATTCCAGGTCCATTTACGATGCGGCTTTTTTCTGAAGAAGGAATTCTTCCTTTTCCAGAAATTCACCCAACCGTTGGTCCCTCGGATTACGCCTACCAACACCAAATTGCTCCACTTTCAGGTCATCACTCTCTCTCATAGCTTTGCATTGAAGTCACCCATCACCAACGCGTAGTGCGTTTTGGAGGTATGGATGGCTTTCGACATGTACTCGTACAATGCCACCACCTCGTCATCAGAGTGCACTAAAGTCGGGGACTACACCTGTATGACCTTCAGCGAACATCGTTTTGTAATTCTGAGTATCAGGTACGCCACCCTTCTCGACATACTCCCGATCACCTATACGCTGTTGACAATCAACCTCTGCACAATGAACCCGACACGGCCCTGGGACAGGGCGTCACCTTCCCGCTAGTAGAACAAGTTACCGGACTTTAGGATTATCGAGTTCTCTCCCTTTCTTCGGACTTCAGATAATCCTACAGCGTCCCAGCGTAACTTGTCCAAACACTCTTCCAATTCCAGGATCTTCTCGTCAGACCGGACCGTGCGGCAGGGCCAGGTTCGTCAGCTGGTAGCCTAAGTCTGTCCGGAGATTCTTCGCACCCCCTGCTATGCCGTTACCGAGTCCGCTACCGTAGACTCGGTTAAGTGGAGCTGCCGGAGACTGAGGACTAAAACCTCAGTTTTCAGGTTGGTCATTTGGGGAGGTATTGGGGGGTTACTGAAGGTAACGCTTGACATTGATAATAGCTACTGACAAACAGTAAGTGAAACATTATAATATTGGTTTTTCTATATTCTTTTGACATGACCCTCCTCCCCCCTAAAATTAGTAAAATTGAAACTTCCATTTGAATATTGGGATTTGATTTTATTTATTGTTAGAAGATTTCAATATACAGGAATGATATGTTATGTTATGTTATAAGATGACCAACAAGCAGTATATACTCCACTGATGGTATAAAATATTCGTAACCTAGACATCATAGATGTTAAAGAAGTCGCTGTCTTACTGCAGAATTCTTAGTCTAAGAGCGCAGGATGTTTTTTTAGCTATATTTATAATGAATTAGCCGACTTGGCAAACTTCGTGCGGATTAACATTAACAACTATTGACAATTTGTAAGTATTAATAATAAACCGCCTCTGTGGTCTAGCGGTTCAGTTGTTGGAATTGACTGCAAGAGGTCCCGGGTTCAAATCCCGGGTCGGGTAACTAAAAAGAAAATTGGGTTTCTCAAATTTTCTAATACAAAAATGTTGGTCGGGATTGGAAATGTGCCCGGTTGGCGTTTGGAAGTTATGATGCCATAGACAGAGGCACAGACAGACAAACACGTCAAACTTATAACACCCCTCTTTTTGCGTCGGGGGTTAAAAATGGGCAGCAAAATTCATTTTTTGCATTTTTACCTATCTACTCGTATCTATATCTACCTTCATTCACGCCTTCAAAACTTCTAAACCGACCGTAATAAAAATTTAACAGGTAGGCACTCTATGCTCCGAGGTAGATTATAGGCTTTTTATCGCGTTTACTAAAAGTAAACTACTAAACGTAAACGTTTACTAGTTACCTAACATTTACTCAACTTTATTTACCCCTCTTAAATATCAAAAGTAATACTTTTGTGGTACAGATAGTACCATATTTTTTTGTAAGTTGTAAGTTATGTAGTTAAGAAAATATTTAGTTAAGAAATCCGGAATATCCAAAAAAAGTCGCAGTTAAAGTATTCGGCAAAGAGTATATAAATACTACGTATTATGAAGCGGGACTTATATAGATACATAAGAAACCCGAATTTTGTATGAAGTTTACTTAAAGTGACACGTGTCACTTGATATAACATGGTGAAAGGGTTATAACCCGTATAATTTGAAAGTAAGTCTAAAGGCATTCAGACTAGTGTCATATGATTTAGGCGAATAAAAAACATAGCAAACTTATTTTATTTTATATGAAAGTTGCGCCAAACTGGTGTTCGGCCTTTGTAATCAATCCCAATCATGCTAATATTAAGAAGGCGAAAGTTTATCTTTTTTATTGTAAACATTAAATGATAGTTATTCTTCTTTCGTAAGGTAGCCAATGATTTAGAGACAGTTCTACATAAATTTTATCAACAACCCACTATAACCTCGACAACGACGACCACTATGATCATCGATGATGTCGTCAGGGTACATGAAAATGTATGCATTATCAGTACCTTCATATTATAAAACAAGGTGCTATCTATTCGCTATAAACTCAATAACTACTGATAAGTAGGAAAGATTAGATGTAAAATTAGTTAAGATTCTGTGTAAATTTGTTGAAATATTGCTACACTACAGACCGGAACATGACTTTCTTATATTGCGGCTGAATAAAAAGGCAGTGGATAATATAAAATAAATCAATTATACATGAAATAATTCCTTTGCTATAAAAGTCACTTCGTCTTCGTTGTCTGTTCGGTGTCCAGACGTTTATTCACTATGTAGGTGTGTAGCTGTAAATCCTGGACAAACAGATAAATAAATTTTTAGATTATAGCGGCGTAAATTTTCCTTGAAGATACAGACATTTCTTGACACATTACAGATCTCAATTGTACTTTTTCAGCGACGTAAGCTTAGATCTCCTTTTCACTCAATCTCCCTATCAACTGCAGCACCATGAAAGTTTTTGACGCCTTTCCTTCTGTTGTGAAACTCTTATTACTCCTGCATTACTGATACCAGAATGTTGCAGGAGAACCCCTTAAATTCCAGCTGGTGGCAACTGAAGCTAAATATTTCCCATTTATTATTATATATTGATTAGACCATTGATAATGAAGTATGGTACTTTTTATATATCTAATTTTTAATATATAAGGTAGCCGGTAAAGGAAGTTTACCGGCTACCTTATCCTCCGAACCGGAACACGTCATGACGTTATGGCGGCAGGAATAGGTAAGGCGGTGGTACCAATCCGGGCCAGTCGCTGCTAAACTCTACCACCTAGTCAGATGTCACGGTGTTAGTGACGGTGCGCCTATGCTCGCCTTTTACGAGCTGTCTGGCAAGGAAGGCAGATGGTCTATTTTACAAAGGAGCCCAGACCAACACGGGGAAAGTACCAAAAACTAACAAAAAAACGACTAAATTTTTTTTCAAAAGCTAAGCTCGTATATATTTCTAATTCCCTGTAATACCATATATTAGATATTATAGTGCACGTAATTTTATAGCGATTATTTTTCATGGCCAAGTGGTATCGTAATTAATGTATGGCTCGATCATTTGTAGACTGCATGCGTATGTTTATGACGGACTAACAGTTATCAAAACCAGGTTTTGAATGAATATGAACCTAAAATATTCAATAATAAAGATAAACAATAAAGTTATGACCAATTGTTATTGTTATCGTAATCATGAGGATAAAACGATTAATGATTTTAGCCACAATCATGGTGATTTACAAAACATATTAAATTTACTGGTAATTTGTACTAAAACGCGGCAAGTGTGAGTCGAACTCACCCTTCAATAGTTTCGTAGTCGGAAGTAAGTTAGTATCTTCACGCCCATATCCCGGAAGAGGTTGGTAGAGGCACAACCAGGGCACCCACGACTAGCCGAAGATACTAAGTCCCACAATGTGATGGGTGGCAAACCTACCGCCAAACATATCCTTTTTTTTATATTTGAACTTTTTTTTATATTAGAAAATTGGAAAAACCCAATATTCTTTTTGTAGCCCGACCCAAGATTTGAACCGGGACCTCATGCACTCAAGTCCAACAACTGAACCGCTAGACCACAGAGCGAAACACGACCTATTTTAAATAAATCTAGCATTTACTAAATTTCGTACTTTTTTAGTTATACGCATAAAGTTGTACACATATTTTTTTAAGCTAAAACTAAAAACAACATTAATGATTTTTACAAGAACTGTGATGATACCAATGTTCCTTATTTTACGAATTTTAGTTATGGGCATAAACACTTACATATGATATTAGCCAGGGCCTTAATCATTTAAAATCAGGCATAAGTCGTCAAACAAATTCATGTCAGTTTCTTGATTGAAGCGGTGGTCACATATCTAAATCTAATACTGCGAGATTTGGCGGGAACGAGGAAATACACGATTCAGATTTCCTTATCTAATGAAATTGAATAAGGCTGTACCTCTTCTTAAATCTGTAAGTTCACCTGATCCCTCCAATTACCGACCTATCTCCATTCAGCCTACCCTGAGTAAAATATTTGAAAAATTCTTAATGAAATGTTGATACATTTTAACAAATTAGGCGTACTCGTATTTAATGATAAACAGTTTGGTTTTACAAGGGTTACTGGTGTGGAATTATTGAAGAAAATCTATGTTTTCCCCGTGTTGGTCCGGGCTCTTTTGCAGAGTAGACCATCTGCCTTCTTACCCGGCTGCTCGTCAAAGGCAACCAGAGGCGTATCGTCATTAACACCGTGACATGTGACTAGGTAGTAGAGTTTCTCAGCGACTCGTCCGGATTGGTACCACCGTCTTACCTATTCCTGCCACCATAACGTCAGTGGTTGCCGTTGACGTGTTCCGGTTGGAGGATATGTCGTCAAGCCTACTTTTGCTCAAGGCCTAACATCCCGGCCTCAGGTTGGCAACGCACCATTACCACCTTTGGTGTCTCTAGCCGGCGGGATTTTCTCACCATCAGGAAATTCGTCTGCTTGTTTGCCTTCCAATGTCATAAAAAAAAGGATGTTGGGAGGGTTATCAGGTTGCTCTTGTGTATTCTGTGGTTTGTCCAAGGTATTCGTTTGCGTTAACCATGAAACATTGCGCAGAAGTCCATTATGGAATTAGAAATAAGGCACTCGACCTTCTGATTTCTTATTTGAGTGGGAGTACTTGGAAATTTGAGATTAACGGTATGTTATAATGGGTGTGCCCCAGGGCTTAAATATATCAATGATTTACCTTACTAAGTGAGAGATAAACATGGAATTGTGTTGTTTGCGGATTACATTTTACTTTTATTTAAAGTTAAATGTCAACTAGGTAAGTATGACAAAACGAACAATGTATTTTTGAATGAAAAAAACTAAATATATTAAATTTTCAATGCCCAATGTAAGGCAAAGTAGAAACCTTTGTACAACTTAATGGGAACAAGCTGAATCTTGTAGATTCTACAAGGTTTTTAGATAAAAAGACGTATGGGGCCCGCACATTGTAAAACTCGCAATAAAGCTGAGCTCAGCAGCATATGCCGTTAAAAAATTAAACAGTTAACTAATGTTGATATCGCTAGGATATTTTAGCTATTTTGACTGCACTATATCAAATGGAATTATTCTCTGAGGGAGTTCCGCCGATGTAAATACTATATTTGTTTACTAAAGAGGGCCATACGAGCAATTTATAACTTAGGTAGTACAAGAGTTTCCCTGAAAGAAAAATTCAAAGAAGTTCATATTCTAACTGTAAATTCCCAGTATATCTTTGAAAATGTTATAAATGTTTATAAGAATTTACGTTAATTTAAAAGAAATTGCGCACACAAGTGCGCTTGCACTTAAAAGAAGATCCGATCGCATTGTGTTAATGTACAAAAAAGAATCGAACAAACATTTTTTGTTTTTTTTTTATATACATTGTGTGAATACGAGGAATAAAAGTAATCTTGCTGTGCATATGTCTCGTCTCCACAGAGTAAGCCATTCGTTCATGGGCCAATGTATACGCTTTAACAATAAACTTTCCGATTATATGAAAGTACTGCCATTAAATAAGTTTAAGAAAGATGTCAAAGTGAAACTGCATAAAAAAGTAAAAATCATTAGTTTACTATAATATTGCTGAAAATAATATTTATCGGATAAGAGTGCTTGGGATTCGCTTTATTTAGACAACGTATTTTTATTTTAGCACTTGCCCTGTGCTTGGGCAAAATAAAATAAAAATTGGGTAAAAATTTATAGAAAATTATTTAGACTAGTTTGAGAAGAACTCAATTTGTATAGAATAAGGGAAAAAAGACAAGCCCGTTGAGTTTCTTGCCGGATCTTCTCAGTGTGTGGCCGCGTTCCGATCCGGTGTTAGTTGGAACGAAGTTCCTTATCGCGCGTTGTGAAAGGGGGCTAGACGGAAAAAATCTTACGAAAAATTGTCACGACATTTTTAGCTTTAGTAAGCTATTGTAAGCTGTGCGGTGTGCGCATGTTGCGTGAGAGAGGCCCTTCCAATATCCGGGTGTCCCTCAACTTTTTCTATCATTATATAGACTCGTCACAAGTGCCTCCTGTAAGGTGTAAATAAAACTATTTTCTATTATATTCGATTCTATTCAAAGTAGAAATATGTAACTTTTTAAAATTAACTAAATATTTGAACACCACAATGTGGTAGAATATGTTGTATTCTTAAATATCTTTATAACAACTTTTTAACACACATATTCCGCAAAAAAATAATTTTCATTTCATTTCAGAATTCCTTTTTCTACACTTTTATTAGAAAGTATAGATTGTTTATTGTTGTTTGAAACCATAGTTTCAAATTGGAGATAGGTAAATACAATATCATAACTGTGTTTACTTTATTGGTTCGCTAAAAGGTTAAAATTGTTTATTTAGGATATAAGATACATAAAATTAGAATTACTATAATGTTATACTATCAAATTTTGGAAGAGGTTAAGCAAGCAGCATGCTGAAAGTGGTTATAATTAAGTTACTTTTGAATAAATGAATAAGCTGGTGGTAGTACTTTAGTACATTGTTGTAGATTAGAGGACAAAGTCATTGTTAAACTTTTAACATAATTTATACACTTTTATAGTTATGTGCTTTATAAATATTTTTTTAATCAGTATCCCAATTTATCCCGTCAGGAGATATTAAAAACCAACGGAATCGGTGCTGGATTTAAGCCAGAGGTTCCCAAACTTATTTCATGTAACGCCCACTTTGAAAATCAGTTGTTTTGTAGCCCCCCCCCTCGTTTTTTTCTTGTCAATAACCTCAATAACATATTTGTTGCGCCTAGTTTAAAAAAAAACATTTTTTTTCAAGATTTATACCGCCCCCTCTAGGCTTCCAGCGCCCACAAGGGGGCGTTATCGCCCACTTTGGGAAAGGCTGATTTAAGCATAGGCCACAAGGCGGCTCCTTTATTTTAGTTTTGTACTACTACACTACAGAAAAAAACATGATAGAGGCTCAGTAGAAAAAATACTCAGTTTTATTAAACACTGACCGAAAAATTTGAGCGCGAAAAGATAAATTTAAAAAAATTTAGAGATCAACATCCTTTTGCGCATTTTGTCGTGCTAGGTAAACCAATAGCATAATCATTGAATGGCTTCAATAGACTGTATTGGGCGAACCCAAATAATTGGTCGTTTGGATCGAGAACTGATGGAGCAAATTAAAAACAAGTGTGAAAGTGGTGAGAATTACTTAAAAGAGATAAACTTTCCTCAGCAAAAGCTGACGTGATTAGGTTTTTTCTAGGCTACAGTACAGAAAGCCTTTTCCGGAGAATATTGGACACTTTTAAGTGTATGATCCTTCCTATTAATATTATAAATGCGAAAGTTTGTAAGTATGTATGTATGGATGTTTATTACTCTTTCACGCTCGAATGGCTGAACGGATTTGTCTGAAATTTGGAAGACATATAGATTGTGACCTGGATTAACATATAGGCTATTCTTAATCCCGATCGCACACCGGGTTTCTGTGAAAACGCGGGCGAAGCCGCAGGTAGCAGCTAGTTGTTTATAAAAATGTTTAAAACAAAAATCCCTCTGCATTTCTACTAGACAGTAATACTAGACAGTAATACTAGTAGTAATACTCGTAAAAGGCGAGCATAGGCTTACTGTCACCGTGACATCATACTAGGTGGTAGAGTTTCAGAGTGCCTCGCCCGGATTGGTACCTCGGCCTTACTTATTCCTGCCGCCATAACGTCAGAGCTTGCTGTTGAGGTGTTCCAGTTCGGAGGGTAAGGTATACTGACTTTTGCTCGAGGCCTAACATTCCGTCCTCAGGTTGGCAGCATACCATTGCCATCTTTGGTGTCTCTAGGCGGCGTGAATTTCTTACCATCAGGAAATCTGTCTGCTTGTCTGCCTTTCAATGTCATAAAAAATGATATTTATTTTAGTATATATGCATCTGTACTAATTAAAAATATGATGAATTGTGAATTCCTTACATTAAATATATTAAAAAAATAGATGCAGGCGACTAAAAATGGGTATTCAAGTATTTCTAGAATGTTTGTCTGTCTGCTTGTATTCCGACTGCGATTCACGCGCAATCTACGAATCCGGTTGTAATGAATATTTGCTTGTTATATTCCGAGGAAGGTTAAATGATATTTCTATTCCGTTCACTAAAGGGGTACAAGTGGAAGAGAGGTGGAAGTCAAAATATAAATTGGGACTTTGTTCTACTGAACTGATTGTAATGAAATTTGACAGCCTAGTACTTTATAATAGGAGGAAAGTTATAGGATACTTTTTATCCCACTCAATAACTCCCACTTAATGCCTTTTTCTGTTGTTTTGTAGTATGTACGTTACATGTCCTATTAAAATTATGAATGCGAAAGTTTGTCTATTTATTTGTTACTCCTTTACGCAAAATCTGCTGAACTGATTTTCATGAAATTTGGTGCACACAGAGAGTAACTTGGCAACAGCTAGTTGTCCCATATTTTATCGAATCAGTTTTGTTATTTAGAAATTACAGATATATCAACAGAGTGAATAAATAATTTGAAATATGGAATGCAGAGAAACATAGCGCTAGCCGCGCTGTACGTTCAAATGTTTCTCTGCTAGCTGTATTTGCTATCTCCATATTTCTCTTGGTCACTGGAGTTAGCCAACATCAAACAAGTCATTTGAGAGCTATTTAATGTACACTTTATCCAGTGATCATCACTAAAAAGATACTGAATAGCCACGCAGGTTTTACACATACATACATTCAAGCCAAGTCTCCTGCAGGAAGAGAGCGTCAAGTGTCAAGTCAATTAGGTTCGCCGGTTCGGCTAGTATGTTATAAATGTAAAAAAAATTTGGCTGTAGACACGACAAGAAACGTTCGTAGCAAAATGATTCGTCACTGGTTGGTTTACAAAATGACACATTCGAGGACAATGACATGTATTTTTCTTATCTTGGACAAACTATAAATAAGTGAATGTCAAAACAAGATGTCTAGATATTCACCACAGATTAATATATACAATAGTACTATTTAAATTATGCGCTTCGGCTACATTCGTCAAGTTTCGGAAATCCTAATGTATTTTAAAAATATCTCTATAGAGTTGTTATTACACATAATCAGTCATTTCTCTTAAAATTAGATTAGGTCAGCCAATTTAGAAATAAACTATAAAGTCTAAAAAGAGTAAAAAGTGTTAAGCCGAAGCGCATAATTTAAACAGTAGTACTGTACTAGTAATTTGCATCATAAACAGATATTTATATTTGTCAAGAAAAATATAAATTTTTCGATGTAACTAATTGTAATATATACAGATATTGTACGGTATTGTACTGCTCCTGTGGTTTAACAGTCCGGCGTTTTTAAATTTTCTAATAAAACATGTTTTTACAGCTTGGATATGTACCCAATTGGCGATCAGCTTACTATCTTTCACATTGTGGGACTTAGTATCTTCGGCTAGTCGTGGGTGTCCTAGTTGTGCCTCTGCCAACTTCTTTGGGGACATACGCGTAATTTTTTTTTATTGAGGGAGCGAGCCATAGACGCGCATGTTCGCGCGAGTGTCGTTATGCTGCCGGATGTGTATCGAAAACCTTCCTATAAGTTTGCAATTGACTACTTAATGATAGTACGGAACCATTCGTATGCGAGTCCGACTCGCACTTAGCCGGTTTTTAATAACTTTTTTCTTCTCTTGTTACAAAATGTAATGAAATGAAAAATATGTATTTGCGGAATGTGTGTTTTAAAAAGCTGTTAAGAAATTATTTAAGAATTCCAACATATTCTTCACATCAAAGTATGCAAAAATTTATAAAAAGCAACTATTTAATGATATTCTAAGATTCAAAAGAGTTTTTTTCAATAAAAAATTTTAAACAGATGCCGGCTTGTTTGGATTTTTTTTATGTT